>JAQIWG010000338.1:0-36704 GCA_034695025.1 Chamaedrilus cognettii
GTATTCTGTATAGTGTGCGATATTGTTATATACTGTATGTTTTATTACTGCCTTTGTGGCGAATAAAGTTCTATATATATAAACTTTTAAACCAAGAGCCTACAGTATTATCGAAATTGCTTCATTTCACTTTAGGCCATACACCGGCTAACTCTCGCTATAAATTTCACAATAGAATCGATTTGATCAACTGTATAATTACTAGGGTGCATGGCATAATATAAGGATGCGCAAAATATTTGACAACTTGACCGAATTCAAACCAGACAGTAGCGTCGCAATATCATGAGCCCGTTAAACTATCGCGACATTATATATATATATATATGACGATAATTGTGACAGTTATGAAGCTTGTCATTATAGAAGCATATTTACATTGTAGGCAAGCAGTCACTGGTGAGTTTGAGCTTAACAGTGATGTAACATCGTCCACTGAATTGAAAGTTGCCAAGAAGAAGAAAAGTTTGCCAAGAGCCCACCCATGCACAGAGATCCCAAATTGCGGCTGATGTGATGCATTGGGAATGTCATTCCCAGTATAAGCCATTAGCAGCAAATAAATTGTCTGCCATCACCACTCTCCAACTCTCCATAACTCCACTACTACTTGTGTTGAATTAAAACGATTTAATGCACCACCTTATAAAAATTACGTTTTAGCCATTCACGACCTTAAATCGCGCATGAAAAAACAGCTTCATAGTTTCTCACGGAGACATCACCAAAAGTTAGCCCAACTGCAGGAATTCTAGATGTAAAGTAATGCTCTGGACGCATTACATCCGTTTAGTGTTCTTCACATTGCTCAAACTTAAACGATTGCTGCTATGTCGTAGAGCTCTGTACATGTAGGCTAAGCAGTATCATGTCGTCTGTGACAACCCGAAGGGTTCCTTCTGTTGAGGAAGACCCGCAATGCTGCTGTACAGTCGCTAGAGGCATCGCCACAGCTGTTAGCGCCTCCAGCGATATACAGACGCGTTAACTTGGCATTACTGGAATAATGTGTCCCGCAATATCACCAGTTGAAGAACTACAAGGCGAGGTCCAGCTTGTAGAAAGGGTGCACGTTGTATAAATGAATAGCCAATCAACACTTTCTCACAGCCTCAGTCTACTATTCAGTCGATTCCAGCCAAGTTTCGATCAAGCTTCAAGTCGCAATCATAATTTACATCTTTTAAAAAATGCTTCAAAATTGAATGCAAGAAGAAGGAGGATGGGTATAACTCCTATTTGCAATTACATTTGAACAATAAATTTGCACACTTTATCATACATGTTTCGACTATAGCCTCATTTTACACGCCGCTATTTGCAAAAACGCCAGACGAAATAAACTTCAATAAATGCTGTTGCAGCAGCAGTGATACCACACATCAATAGATAGAAAACCCTCACAAATAAAAAAATTCCATCTATAATATCTCAGAAGAGATCAGTTTCAATCATTTTCACCAAAGATTTCTGGACAACTTTTCAAGTTGAATCAAATACAGTATATATGTTCCACAGATGCGCAATGTATACGCCAGTCTACGCTGACAACAGAACCAAGCTGCAGTAAGCTGGAAGTGAACTCATAGACGACGTCTTTATCTCAGACATGCAGCCTAAGCCTCACGTTCACGCCTCGCCCTACGTCCTCATGTCCTCGTCCATATTGCATGTCAAGCAAGACGACGCCAGGAGGATTAGAACCAGCCACGATCCACTCAGACGCCCCTCCGCTTCTAACCCCGTCACGCGACCTCATCAACAGCCAAAGATTGGACCAATCGCCGCGCAGGAAGGCGCGTCCCGCAATCTGGCTCGTTCGACTTCCTGTCACGTGACGCCTCGGAGCCTAATAAAGACGAATCCGACAAGAAAGCGATGCGTCGCCGGTAGCCGATTTGAGAAATCCGTCGCGTTGGAACGGTAATCGGACGATTAGCGCTAACGGGGCGTTTTTGACGCGCAACGGAATGGCATCTAGCGAAAGATGTGCGATGCTGCCCATGGTAAAAATTCACGAGGGCTTTTGCAAAAACAAATTCTTTAAAAAATACTGAATGACTGAAGCTTTCACACCCAATTATTTCATAAGTCAGACGTCACAGAACAAGTTTGATAATCGTTGTAACGGTAGAAGTCGTAAACACTTGACAGACAACAATGAAAAGTTCAAAGAATGATGACAGCATATGCTGTCATCATCTGCTGATGATGAACAAACAATGTCATGAAACAAAAGAACATTTTGCATGAAATGTAAATGTAGGGTATAATGGTGCATCATAATTACTGAAAATTGTGTGCGATTCGTAATGCAATCAGGATAAAGTCAGATCAAAAACGTACTACAAATACTTTGAGTCAAATCCAATCAAATCTTTTGTCAGTAACAGTAGTTGAAGTATAGATAAATACGCACTCATTATTTCACCCAGAGTAGGCCTACCAGGTGATATATCAGTTATACTTGGCGTTAGGTGCCACTATAAGTCTATAATTGATGCAGCTATACCTCCACCATGCAACCGTTTAGATCTCTGATAGCCGACTACTGCTGCGCGAGACAGATTCTGATCGATTGGTATTCACAACGACGCATCGTGTACGCCCATCTAATGGATATTGATCGATCCACAGCTAACCATCTTTCAATACTTATTGAAGCCAATTCTTTTTGAATAAAACGATTGCAAGTTATCATCAAGAAGCATCTGTTCAGACAAGATTAGTTAAAACTGAGATTTGTGCCGATCTAAGCCCTTCTTACATAAACAGCAATAAAAACTGCAACAGCAGTAGCAGTATAGGAGAATAGTATACAGCTGGCATGGTCATCACACCGCTTCCAATAAATGAAGAAATCAAGAACCAGCAGGATCTTATCAGTGAGCAACCAATATACCCACAGTTTCAAGCTCAACGCTCTCCTAATAACAAATTTGTGATAAAGAGTTGGCATGCCAAACGCAAAGCAAAGATATAGCACAGCAAAGACTGACTTCAAATAACTGAAATTAGGCTACTGAACGAGCGAAAGAGATTGATGGTGAGATGTACCTGAAGTTGCTGAACCACTTGATCAGCTGCGCGGTGTTGTGCTTGTTGAAGCGGATGTCGGGGAAGTAGAGTTTGATGATGGCCGAGCTGGGGTAGCGCACGTAGAAGAACATCAGTTTGGCCTTGCGCAGGTGCATCGGGGTCAGAGTGCAGGTGTGCACGGTGGTCAAGGAGAAAGTAGGGGCCGTCCAGAATAAACGTTAATATAATATACCAGTGCCCCTTAATTACATATCTCAGATAACAAAAGAGAAGCTACTATTGAATGATAAAGAATATAATCGCAGACCATCAAGAGCACAAAATGTAAATCAAAGTAATGCGTTATATATTGATTATTAATGAGCTATACGATATATATTTATAGAGGGAGGTCAGACATAGGAGAAGGTTTTTTGACATAAACGCCTGTTTAAAAATGACTAGATGTTAATCGTAACCAAATTTAGAATTGTTAATGATACATTTGGATTGCTTGGTTGAGGGCTAAATAACGTCGTGATGACGTCATTACATGTACCGTAGGCTATAGGCTATGTATCAACAACTATCAACAAATCCAAAGGCAAGTGCAATATTTCTAACCAATAAGCCAAACTCAAACGTCAGAAGAGAATTAGTCTAAAGCAATTTAGTCTAGCTTTTTAGTAAAGCTTCTAGTGCAATGAATTTAGGAAGCGTTTTGCTTATAACTTCAAGGCTCTGACTTCTACAAAAGGTCATTTAGTCATATATAATTATGCTCTAAAAAAATTCCAGAAAGAAGACGACAAGAACAACGCTCACAGCCTCAGTTCGACTTTGTTCTGCCCTTAACGTCTGCGTTCTTGGTCACACTGCGCGCACCACTAACGACAACATCGCCTGACAGCAGAGCTCACACGACCAAGTGCTCCCCATTCACGCCCCTACAGCTCGCGAGACACGCCAATTGAAACACCTTTGTTCGCCGCTCCTGAGAGCCTTTTCTCTTCGCAGACTCGCGCAGAGCACAGAAAGGAACCCAAGTCGCGACCATGTATCAATATTTTTCGTCCTTGATAAAAGAACGAGCGACGTCGATTGCATCCGTCTTATTGGCGTAGATCGACGGTCTTCGATCGACGCTCGGTCGGAAAAGAATCCATTCGACTGGTGAGCATAAGTCTTTTCTTGACTCTGAATGAGTTCGCGTGTTCAAGTCTTTGACTCGGAGAGCAGCGTCACTTAATTTCTCTCTGCCCTCTTTCCGAAGAAGAAAGGCACGACTGTGGGACTAGAGCGACCGAACGTTACAGTCATCCAAGGGCTATACTTTCATTCAATGACAATAATGATAAACCATTGCGCATTTAACTTAAACTAGTTTTGAGGCGCGCGAAAAGCATATTGGCTTAGGAGTACAAGTAATTTCGATACCATATTTAATCCATATTATTGCATTTTAAGATTTCTAATTTCTTGATTTATAAATGGCACAGAGATCAACTAAAATACCTAGACAAAATTACGAAAGTGGCGACTTAAGGGAAGTTAAGGAAACATACAACAGTAAGTGGCGTAATGGGGGGGGGGGGAGCCCAACTACAATCTCTTCATCTTTATAACTTCTTTGCGATCCATCACTCTGTAATAGTTAATACACTACAGTTTTAATGTAAAGATATACTTTTGAGGAGCGCCTGCAAGTACAACTCATGAAGTCATGCATGGGAGAGTAAGGGAGAACATTCTCGTTGATCTCTTTCCTAGGACGATACGAACGTCAGAGATTATTCAACAAAGATCGATCCGAGTCGCATGATCTCGTGTCAGAGATATTGAACGGTGCTGGATGGAAATGGATAAATGATACGATAAGCTGCATCATAAGCATGCATGCACATCTTGCAAGTCTCGCCGGCAGTGAAGAATCACGACACTTGCAAAGGGCATCTTAAATTTCAATTGGTTCAAGAAATCTATTTTCAAAAAATTGTGCGTCGGCCTAATTGCATCGGGGTGAAAACATTGGAGAATTAAGGCAGAAAGCAGGGGCTATTACAAAACTATGCATTTACGGTTTACCAGTGTCAACTGAAAAATCAATGGATCTTCCATTTCATGAAAATTCTCAATAATATACTTAATTCAATTTGTTAATCTGGTAGAATATGCAAGAAAAGTCAGCAACTAAATTGCACCATTCTGGTCACACGATTTGAAAACCTTCAATCTTCCCCTTCTAAAGCCTGATTCAAAGCCTGATCCTTTGATTTAGATCGTCTTTCTCTTCCGTCAATAATTTGGCAATAATGCGAGAGAGCTAAGCACCGGAAGTGGAGGAAAGAAATATGTGGTCGCTGACGCATTGTCGCTCGTTCCGGCTTCCTTTCACGTCCGCGCTCTGAGCGTCAATAACAAGCGAACTGTTAATGCCGTAAGATGTACGACTTGCAATCATAAGGAACAGGAAGTGTGCAGTGCTGCCGCTAGGAGGCAGCTAACGACAGCTTCGCTCTCGAGCATCGAGGGGGGGCCTTACCGACAAATTACCGACCGGAGATGGACGATGTATATAGGCCCCTAACAGAATACGAAGATGACAAATTTAAAACGTACTTTTGAATCATAGCGGACAACGGGGCATAGGGCACGTAACTTCTGTTGTTTCCTAAATATTATACGGAGAATGAATAGTCTAATAAAATAGTAACTCATTAAAATAGTTCAAAAAATTGCGCAAATTACAAAGTAGAATCACCATCAATTTTTGGTGTAAATATGATGAGAATACACTATTTGATCAACATTACCTTGTTTATTTTAGGCAATCTTACTTCAAATTTTTGCCACGTCTATTGTTACTGCTCGCCAATATATCCCCACACCCCAAATAGAAATCTTAAGATCTAACTACGCAAGCTGAATATGAGTTAAGCTGCTCCGGACTTGGTCGTTAAGAGAAGTGTCTTAACCAAGCTGCTACGTGTAGAAACAGCGTGTCCGGAGCGTGTAAGTGGATCTGAGATGATCGGACCATTTGTCCGACGACTCAGCGGCCGAAGAGACCGGATATTGGAACAGCGCTGAAGGACCTGGAATATTGCTGGAAATCTCGACTTGCCGTATTACGGCGATCAGTCATTTTAGAGGAGAGCGCAAATCAAGGAACGGATAAAATATGCAAGACGAATTTGAAGAATATCGCCTATAATCATTATTCTTTTCGTTATTAGGTAGTTCTATACATAGATTGTGGCTGAGCTTATTGGATCAAATCAAAAAATGAATTTACAGTTTAAGTTTACCAGTTTCACATCGAAGATTACACCGAAAGACTCGTGGATGTTATACTGATATATGTATCATCGTTACCATAACCAAGAACCAATTTATCTTACAATATTTTGTTCATACAATTTAAGAGTGCTCCAATCTTCTGCCTTTAAAAGTCTAATCATCCTTCTCTTTGGTCAATTCGACAATAGTTAGATAAAGAATGCAATAGCTGACACTATCAGTACGTTTAGCTCTCCTTAGCATTATACGGTCAGTGCGCTCTGGTGCATTTAACATTCCAAACCCGTTCAATATCTACCAATGCATAGGAAGGATTCTGTTCAAATTCGATCAGATATAATTTCAGGTCCATCCTCAGCCTCGAGCGGATTCATATGTTATCGAGCCATAAAACGCCATAAAGTGTTCGAGGCCGTCAAGGCTATTGGACCGTAGGTCTATGCTTATATTCCGTAATGAACATCCTGCAATTTGGACAGCACAGCACGAATGTTTGCATGCTGCATAGCAATTTCATATAACGCAAATTTAAACGTTTATGCACTTAGATAAAAATTATCTTAATCTCCATTAAATGTACCAGCTCGTTAATTGGTAGACTTGTTGATAAGCAGAAATTAAAAATGAGCAGTTGGTCGACTCGGACGATAAGCAGGAATCAACTAATTCTCCAATATTTGCAAGCACATTGATTGCAAATCACGTTTGAAGTCTGCAAACCGTCACGGACTCAGAACCAATATAATTACTTTTACAGATATTGTACTACTCTTTTAGAGAACTATATGCACTAAGCTAAAGAGGACTGCATTTAAAAGAAATATTATATTTAAACGTTATGCATATACCTACAGTCAAAACCTCTGCAAAAACTAAGTATGGTATTATATAGATTTAAATATTCACAAACCATGCTACACAAATACATATTTCCAGCTCAACTTCCTTGAAAACCATAAAAGAAGGTCAAGATTAAACGATAGGAAGCCGGATACCTTAAACATCCACTCACATAAAGGCCCACCACGGAGCTTATCTCGCCAAACCAAGAGCCGCAGCAGTGTTAACCCCTGACCGCGTGGCTAGCCACACACTGCACCACGCGCCCCGCACGACCGTCTTACAAAGCGCCTTCGATTAACCCACGCACTGATCTGCGATCACTTCTGAGCCGAGCTCGATCCGGTCGCCTTAATCCTTTGAAGACGCTAATGCTTTCTTCAGCTTACGTCAACCCCGCTCTGAGTTATAGGTTCTGCGACTCGACGACATTGGACAGGGGCACCGACAGGCTTGTATGTGGGAGGGGGGGGGGTATGTAGCGTACAGAAAGCGTATCGTCGTCCAGGGAAGGACACACAACTGGGGGGATGTCGTGTCCGGAAATTTTGCCTCGAAAACATAAGCAATAGAATTGTTTCAAAGACGATCTGTTCCTCACTAGCTCCCCTTCCATCCTCCGAGCCCCCCCCCCAAGTCTCTCAGAAATATAAGGGAAAATTATAAAAAATAATCAATGGTGGGGCTTCAGCCCCTTAAAGCCCCCTCACCTTACTGCTGGGTGCGGGGAGGCGCACAATTTATGATCTGCTTCCCTAAAGTCCAAGACTCTCGGCGCTCAGATCGAGACTGCAGTAACAAACGAGCGTCCAATATATCACTAGAGGCGCCACGCTTCACTGGTGACGTATGGAGGACAAGATTGGATGTCGTACAGTGGAACGAGAGAGTAGCAATACTCCGTGTGGCCGTGTGGCATGATACAACGGTCAGAAATCAGATTGCAATCAGTTCAACAAATGGACGATTTGTTCGTGTTACAAAAAAATGCAGGTCATTGATAAATGCTCAAATTAAAGTACAATAAGCTAATTTATTGTAAATATCACAACAGCACTGTTTAGTTGTTGTCCACTCATTACTTGACGTCCGTTCAGCGCAAGACGCAACAAGTCAATTTCTCGTTGATCGTGAGAACAGAGAACCGTGCTTATCATCACTACGGTCAACCCGCGAGCCAAGGGTCACGGAACAAAGTAACACTTCAATGTCAAATCAATCGAGCCCCGACCTCTGAGCATTACGGCAATTATTGAACGTGGAGAAGGAGAGCCATAATAGAAGTTAGCAGTTAACTAGAGATCAGTTACAGCCCTGAGGCGCGCCGAGTATATAGGGGAGACTCATGCGAGTCCTTCAACGGTCGGGCCGGGGGGACTCAAACCGCACAGTGGTCCTGGCAATTAAACAATCATTGAGGGGTAAGCTGGTCCACATTAAGGGGCATCCACCCCCCGCCCCAGGAAGAAATAATTTTTTTAGGCAAATCACGAAAATTGTGTGGTATAATAATCAACACTTTCCTTCCAAAACAAATGTACAAAGCAATTCATATTCAGCACAACTCAAATCACTATAAGATTATTTATCAGCTTTACCTAGATCCATGATCTAAATTCATACAAAAAAAATTCTTAAGCCTGTTCAGTTTTACAGCCGTGGTTCACCGTAAATCTGCTGTAATTAGCCAGGCGTGGTGAGCAACTGACAGACTGCCATTGTAACAACAACAATGTCATTGTGGAATAAGTCAACAACGACCTAACTAAATATCACTTCTATAGTCACACAAATGACACAAGTGACACAAATGACACAACAGACAAAGCTTGAGTCATTTTCCTCTTAGCATCTCGCATGATAGAAATGGATAAATCCCTATACAATTTTGCGCCCGACCTCTTATCTACAATTTTCCATAGCCTCTTATTATCATTTATCGCTGACTCGTAACAATATGCATAGGCCTTATAGACTGTATAACCATAGCTGCTATGATGAACTTGATAGGTTCTGCCAACAGCGAGGATAGAAGTCTACAGCGCCTCGGGCCTTGAACAGACTGAGCTGCCAGTCTGATGTAGAAGTTAATGGGAGCCAATTTCAACCGACTCCAATTTCCGCCAAGTAATGGCGCGCTAACTATTATACTAACTATATACTAAGTAGCCTATACCGCGTGAGGATGACTAACATTCTCGCGCACAGCACTGGCCGAAATACAATTAATCCTCACACAGACCGGGTCACAAGATAGCGAAGATAAACAGCATGGGCTAGGCCTCAACGTAATGACGCTATAGCTTCAGATAAGTTTATTGGCCTGGCCGATAGTTTAATGTTTTTTAGACAAAACTGCACACGGAGATTTGCTTTATGTCGCTTGCTTTTGAATTTTTAACATCTATTGTCAGCAGTGACTAGTGAGAAAAGTATAATTGTTAAAGGTAAATATTGGAATACACAAAATACAAATTTTTTCAAAGGTAAACGATATCGTTTTTCATTAAAAATATTTAAGTTATCTAAATACATGTAGGAATTATGAGTACAGCTTAAAACATTTCAGCAGAATGGTCAGGCTTACTGAGTTTACACGGATCACAAGCTAAATAATCAAGTAAGTATCTTAAAAGGATATGGTAGCCTGGTCGTCAAAGTTGATGGGGTCATAGCCCCCCTCTCCCCCTCCCGCCGCCGAGTCTGCCTTGCGCCGATACCCTGTGTAGCCGTCTGACGATCCTCCCCCACCCCCCTGCCTCTCGTCACCCCCTCTGGGATCCGGGGAACTGCATCCAGATCTCACCGAGGAGTCGGCAGTGGAGGTGTATCTCTGGGTCAGATTCAGCTGCTGCTGCTGCTGCATCTGCTGCTGCTGTAGCTGCTGCTGCTGCTGCTGCTGCTGCTGCTGATGGCGGCTGTAGATAGCCTGCACAATGCATGATACAAGTCATCACCAACGCTCTGCTGCTATTAAAACACAACAACTTTACCTGTATACTTTTTACCAACTACACAGTACCCGACTTTAAAAATAAGAGTTGGATAACTTCGGTTGGGCTCAATTTAGATGCAAATATAGATCTGAATTAGTTTTAGGTTTAGATTAAGCTAAAAACACTATACAGTCATTATTATTGGAGTGTTTTTTGTTTTTTTTGTGTTTTTTTTATTGCGGTGTCAACAACAGTAGAGTCAAGTCTGCATAGACTATTCACTATTGTTTCATAAACCTTACGATAACACCTTATGATTTCACCTTACGATTACGCCTTACGACTACACTTATACGATTACATCTTACACTACTCATATCTCACCTGCAGGATGTCCGAGTGCTGGAGGCTCGGGTTGGGCACAGCCACGGAGGTCGGCAGGCTGGCCGGCAGCAGTGCCTGGTGCCCCCCCTGCCCCCCGGCCCCCCCAGCCCCCCCTGCCCCCCCTCCACCCCTCTGCTGGTGATGGTGATGATGATGACGCCTGTGGCCCCCCAACTCGTGCGACTTGGGCGCCACCGCCTCGCTGGCTCCCAGCAGGGGGTGGCGAGGGTCCGCCGCCCCCCCGTGGGCCTGCTGGGGCGCGTGCCCCTGGTGCGCCGGGGGGGAGAGGTGAGGATGGGGCGTGGCGGACTGGACCGCGTTGTCTTGGATGAGGGAGCGTGCTGCGCGGGGGGAGAGTCTCGTGTCTGTCACCTGTGGGCCGTGAGGGGGATAGGGGTATAGGGGGTATAGTGGTATAGGGGGATAGGGGTCCAAACCTACGCTGTATTTAACCGTGAATATGCGCAATTGCGCATGCATGGAAATTTTGCAAGTAACTATTATACAATCAGCGAAATGACGTCATGACGGGCTGACAATTGTACGCGCGTGCTCGCAGCAGCAGCAGCAGTCGTTATTGCACTCTGATATTAGATTACCGTTTTCATCTTCACTATAAAATTTTCATGTATGAGCAAATTCACGGTTTTATTCAGCATTGGTTCAGACACTACAACTTTTAATTATTGTGCAAAGTACAACGTAGTCGTTCTATAACACTCATAATACTGTTCATGCACTGCATACCCATAATATCTATGCCTGTCCAATAGATCTAAAACGTAGCCACAAATATGAAAATTTTATCAAAAAACTAATTTCTTGTCATGTATATAAACATTGGTTAAGCGTGAGACACATAATGAACAGAAAAACCTTACTATAATTATAATCGAATAGTAATTTAGATTCATTTGCAATTAATGCGATTTGCAATCAAAAATTAATACCAAGCGCGACTCGTAATTCATTTGAATTTTATTCAGAAATAAGAATTGTAAAGATGAAATAATGTTAACACAAAAAATTATAATAAATAAATAAGGATAATAATAAATAATATAGTAATGATAATGCGCACATAAATCACAATCTAAATCACAATCGCACAATCTACCTTGGTGCGTTTCTTCTTGGCCGCAGCGCCGACGACTAGCGGCAGAGCTTCCGTTTGCTCCGGCTCCTTGCCATACATCCCGGCAGCCGCCGCAGCCGAGGCTACCGCCGCCGTGCTCACCCCCGATGACGTCATCGGCCCCAGCGCGGCGTGAGGGAAGAAGGGATGCGCGCCAAACAGCGGGAGCGCCGCCCTCGTGACGTCATACGGCGATCTGTGCGCCGGCTGGTCAAAGAACGGATACTTGTGTTCCGCCTTCGTCATCAGCGGCTTCGGAAGACATCCGAAGCGGTTCATCATGGAGTACTCAGAGAAGCCTGCGAGAATTTGCGCGAGTGGAGGTCGCATGGGCTGCGAGAGCTGCGAAGGAAGAACCAAGGAGGCGGAGTGGAGAGGCTGCTGAGGATATTTCTGGGCGAAGGCGTGTGGATCTTCACAGTCGCGCTGCTTAGCTTTAATCTCTCGACGTTTTCCCGCATCCTGGTTGGTTTCATTCACCGCAGAACTTCTGATGGGCGTATCGCCACTTCCAGTTGACACATCCAGCGGAGTATCGCTGCTCAACTTGTGCTTGCGTATGAAGTTTCTCACTATCTCGTCCACGAGCGATCCAACACTAGTCGCAATTTCTGCTTTAAGCATTCCGGCGAGGCGCTCCATGTCCGCCGGAGTGTCTCCGCGCAGAGGACTCTTCTGCTCCGCCCCGGAGTCACCAAGCTGCGACAGCTGGCGTCCGGCGAGGTTGCATGCAGACTCCTGGATGCGCAGGGAGAGGTCGCGGTGGCGCTCGATGTCGAAGAGACGGCCAAGTCCTCCACCGCGGTGACTCAAGGACACTCCCCCTGATGGATCATCCACTGCCGCTGTCGGCTCGGTGGTAAGCAGCTTCGAGTACTTCTGCTTCATCTCGGCAAGCTGGTCCTGCATTTGTCTGAGCTCCTGCTCGAGAGCCTCCTTCTGCTTCACGTTTGTGGCGGATTTAGGAGTGACGTCACGGCAGAGTTCTGCAATGACGTCATCAGCGTGGCCTGACTCGCGTTTGGGAGTGTACTGCTTGCGCTTGGGACGCCTCTGGCGGTCAGAGAACACGGTGGACTCGTTGGGTGACGTCTTGCTGGAAGGAGACACCCTCATGCTGCTGACGATCGCCTCCATGCGCGCTCTCTTTGCCTCGACTACCTCGTCCATGCTGCCGTGGTCGTCACTGAAAGACGCCGAGTCGTCGAGACTGACGTTGTTCATCTCGTCACCACTCGTCGCTCCATCACGCAACATCGCGTCACCCGCTCTCTTGTCATCAGCTTCAATCATCATTTCTTCTTCGTCAGAGAGTTCATCCTGAGAGGTCAAGCTCAGGTTAGTTGGCGACCTCATCATTGAGTCATCCTCGCTGATGTCCTCTGATCCACCGCTGACTTCGTAGCGCGTCATGTCGACTGGTTTGTCGCTCGAAGCGCTGTAATCCACGTTGCTCCAGCGAGAATCTGGCTTCCATGGACTTGCCGGATCCGTGCCAAACCCAGCCGTGCTGATGTTGTTAGCGTGGAGAATGCTACGAAGGACACGCAGTGAGTCTCCATCCGGCAGGTAAGCTCGTTCTCGCTCTCGCGTATAACCGACACTCACCCCTGCAGGGCTGCTTCCATGCACAGTAAGAGCATGGTTGGAGTAATCATACGCTGGAGAGATTTTTCCGTAGCCCGGAAGCACAGGGAAGACTGCTGCCGAGTCCGCTAGGACACAAGACGCGGCGGTGGCCGGAGCGGAAAGCTGGAGGATGGAATGGTACTGCGAGCGGCCGTCCAGGCTGGAACTGGAGCGCTGGCGATCTTCGCTGACTCCACCCGGAGCGTAGTCACTCTGAGAGGCAGTCCGGGTACGATCAGCGACATCCACGGTCTCACTAGTGGTTGAGGGCTTCTCTGTTGCAGATGTATCCGTCTCTTTCTTGACAAGCTCAGTAGTGTCACAATTATTATTTAATGTCGCCGACGGCTCTATTAGATTTGAGCAAAGCGTTTGATTCTGTTGATCATCTTGAATGTTATGTAAACTCCTGATGTCGTCATTGTTGGTTTTTGGTGAAAGTACGCTTTCCTTTGCCTGATCAGCATTGAAATCCATTATGTTCAGGGAATCCTCGTTCATTCTCAAGTCCGTTTCAGTTTTCAGATGTCCAAATGTCATTGAAGTCGCACCCAAGTCAATTGCCATTTTGGGTTTTTTCACTCTGCCCTTGCCATTTGCCTTTTTAATGCACTGTCAATGATAAGCTATAACTCTACGATCCGCTGCGCGCCTAATCGACTTTGCACTGGTGCTGAATATAGAACATTGGTCGTCTATTCTGAAACATTTAAAACAAAAGACATGAGATCAAGCTATTATTTAAAGTAACTCTATAATAAAATAGCCAAAATCTTACATATGACGGACACAAGGATTAACTGACTCGGCTTTCGACACTCTCTCTCCTTCCACTTCGTCCTGGGTTTTCACCAATTACCAATTGATGCCTGCCTATGGCGAAGGGAGGTCCCCGATGTTGTCCCTGGACGCCGAAACGGACTCTAAACTCATTATTATTATTATTATTATTTTTACATAATTTTGATTGATTCTACAATATTATATGACATAAAATCAATTCAAGCAATGATCCTTCCCTGAAAAAGAAAAATCTTCATGGGATATATCAAGGAAGTAGTTTACAGTTTGATCACTGATATCACGAGGGAAAACTGTGAGGATCTGAATTTTTTGAAATGACCGACCATCTGCTTAGAGTCACACAGGTCTGACGACATGCTTATTATAAATATCGCGCACCCGGATACAAACTCACAGAACAATGCCTGCAAGCTAAGAGAACAATTTAGAGTCATACGACATTGAGGCTCTCTCCTTTAGTGCTTAATGACTAATTTGCATGCACACCCCGTGTGAGCATAATCTCGAGAGTCAGTTGAACAAAACGCAAGATAGAGATGGGGGATACAGACTCTAATATGTTGATCACGTGAGATGCAGTCTTCTAGGTTTCTCTCTTAGATAAACAGACCGCTGTCCGCTCATCAAAGTCATCAGCTGCTCGTCACGTGATGAACGAATCAGCTTACAACCGACGATATTAGTCTGCTCTAAATTCCAAAGTTAAATTGTCATCTTGCACAGAGAACATTCTTGTAAAAATATTACACCGAACAAAAGAGCAGTGCTATGAAAATGTTCCTCTATAACCAAATCGCAATAACTCATCTACATATTGCATTTAAAAAAATGTCAGAGCTTGCTAAAAAAACAATAGAAATGAAAATCGTGAATAGTATGCAAATAATCGAAATATATACCGCACTCACTTCAATGCCCGAAAAGCAAAAGTTCCGAAATACTACAGCGATAGTTAGGCTATAAAATAGGCTACATTGAAGTCAGACTTACCAGACAATGAGTGGGAACGGTGTCAAAATGACGAATGATACAAAAAGTGATCCGAGTACTCAATGACTTCAAAAAAATTAGTTAAGTAATGCAATCTATATAATAAAATATTAAAATTATTTAGCTATACGCAAAGAGTTATACTGTTCTTGATGTTTGGGGTACAATGTGCACACTATTCATCGCTGCAGGATTCACGTGGCCTATACAGCATGCACTGAGTCAATGTCATATCTTAAATGATTGCAAAATTTAGTACAGTATTAAATAATATCCACGCTTCGCAATGAAAGATAATACTCTGACCTACAAACCACTGTACGCGTGCGTATCAATCAGACCTAACTTATTTATAAACTCTTGCCTTTCTCTTGCAATTATTCGAAGCTTCGTTCTATGATGAAATCATAGTATTTCATCCAAATGAACAAAGCGCTACACACTACACCCAATAACTCCAATACTGCACGTTGCATGAAGCTTTCAAGTGGTGGCTCTATTTAGGTTCGTCGAGAACCATGAAGTCATCGTTGGAGACAAGCCATGCGGGGCCGTACTTGGCAAAACACAGCGCCTATACACCTGCTAATGACCGTCACTGCAGCAGAATGAAGTGATTCGCTGCAATAACTGAAACACGGATGTCGTTATCAACGTCGCTATCAACCATTAAATTCCTGCAGAGTAAAACGATGGTCGTGACGACAGACTCTGTTCAAAATAATGACTGCAGCTCTCCAAGAATGCGGTCAGCCGCTGAAACTTGCGGTCAGCCAAGAACACTGCACGTGTATACGCATACTATGTATATACTACACACGGCTATACGGGGTGTATACTGTATTGCTACAGGTGTCGCACTGGCACACGACGCGTGCTTTGTTTACACTCAGCTCAACGCACGAAACTGACAAATTGAAATGCTAAATATGCCGATGAACTCCTCCACGAAATATGTGCGCATATAGACTAAAGGAGGGAGGGGGGGGAGCAAGAATCTTACTGACCGTATGTGTCAGCCAATCAGAGAATGGAATCGGTTACGATCGGATATGATTGATCGTGAAATTTCATGCGTGACAAACTCACATTCAGTACAACAATAATAATGAACTAAATTTACCCAGAAGGCTATAGGAGTAAAGTCTATATGTTGCTGATGCAACGCTGAATAATGCTCAATTCCCACAGACATTATCTACAGTACTACTATAGTACGAATAGTAACAGCTATACACCAATCAACCCCGCTGCCTTCCAACACCAACACTGCATCCAAAACGGATGGAAAGAATGACATCTTTACGGTTAAGTATACTGACAGAGCGCGGCGGTAAAGGCCAATCCGCGCGTTAAAGGCCGACGTTGGACGGAGCGAGTAGACGACGTGCAACTCGCAAGTTTTGGCAACGTTCAGCTGCGGCGTGGTTGGCAGCGTCACGGTAGCGGGCGTCTGCTGACGGGTGACAGATCGCTTCTATCATCCGGCGTTGTGGCGTATGATATAAGCTACAGCCATAATACGTTGTCTATGTACTGCGGGCTGGTTGCGATATCCTATACCGCAGTGGCTCGACGACAGACGTGCAGGGTCTGCTGGCACGCGTCTGTAGCTCAGCTGGCATTAGCACAGAGCGTGCGCGAGCAGCGCGACTGCTGTTGCACTTTTATTATGAGGCTATCAGTGGCAAAAAATTTGTCGTGTTAAAATGTCGAAACGATATAGATAAAAGTGACGACCGGGGGAGGGAGAGAGTAGGGGAGGGGGCGTTGTCTGAGTTCCTGTATCTGGTATCGATATAGAATGCATGCACAACGCACCAGGCATATGAGCATTGTCAACTCGCACTTTGAATTGCATGCTTTAAACAACATAAAAGTTCTGCCGCAGAGCGGTGATTCATCTTTAAAATAAGTGCACGAAATTCGACCAATGATGATTATATTCCACAAAATAATTTAGATGATACAGACTACATTAGATGATACAGCCTATAATTTTTTGTCAATAGGCTTGCCTATTGACCTGAGAATTACAGAATAAATAGAACAAGTCATATAATCATGAAAAATATGAATCAATGTCTAATTTAATCAGAGTTGCCATGGGTCCATTTTTCATGACCCAACCCGATACCACACGCCATGAATTAGACCCGACCCACCCTGACCCACGTCAGTATGCTGATATGTGGATAAACCTGACCCGTCCGGACCCAACCCAACCCGATCCGACCCACGGGTCGACCCGACCCATGGACAACTCCGAATTTAATATCAGCAAATTTGAAACATCATTAGATGTAGAACCAATGAAAAGCAAAGTTAACCCGTCTCACCTTTTCTCGGTCTTAAATCCAATAAGCATAAATTACAGTGCTCCTGAAATAGTTTTTATGTTTAACATATAGTTCAGTACGCGCTTATAAATATAGAATGTTGTTCAAGCTTTGCCTATCGGTTATTCGCCATACGAGGCCTACTATACTATGGACTTATATAATATATTATTATTATATGCAGACGGATAAAACTTAACCCGAAATAAATGATGGATTAGATCTCTGATTGTCACCCTAATCATGCGGCTTAGGCCCTTATAGCGTGGTCCTAAAAGCCTACAGCGCCCAGCCTACAGGCTTATAAAGCCTAAAAGCCTATAGCCTAGCCTACGGGCTAGGCTACGAAAAATATTCGGTTATCAACCGTTAACTAAGTAAACTAAGCGATAATGTCTAACCTAGGCTTATTGCGCTCTTACCAATATCGTTGTTCTGTTTAGGCTTAGGCCAATATAGTAGTAGCCCATACCAGTCATCCAACCTTCAAAGATTGTACCGCAATTGGCTTAGCTATAGGCTACCGCTACAACTTACAATCAGCTTAGCCAGCAGTTTTCCGAATTGCGCGGAGGCCACACCTTCTTGATTTAATCGCGAAATTTTATTGCGCAATTACCTTAGCAGGCCTACTACTGCAACTTCGTAAAAGAATGTAGATCGAGTATGTTCGCAAATCTTCCGATCATCAGCTCGTCAGCGTTCGTCGCGAGCAAACTTTGTGCGCTGCTGCAGCCGCGCGTCGCTCTCAATAGTCGGTAGGCTGTCACGTCGTCAGCATCTTAGCACCCGCGGCAGCAGCTGAGCACAGCCAGTCGGCATCTAAGGACATGCCCACCGTCAGCGCTTAGCCAATCAGAGGCGACGTCTTGATCGATTGACGGGCGATAGGACCGTGGCTCACTCAAGGCGTGGGCATGACATTGTGAGAGGCCCTTATTGCCAGCCTGCCTCTCGGAAAATTATCCACTGAGATCATTCATTCTAATATAGACTGGGCTCGGCCAAACTAGGCCGCTTTGTATGTTGCCTCTGCAACACTAATCCCCACAAATCAAGAAATAGCCGAATAATGATGCAGATTTGCTACCGCAACATCTAAATAGGCTGCGCCTAGCAAGCTGCATGAAAGGAAACGTGCAGGAAAAGGGAAACCACCCGAACTTGACCCAACCGAAGTAAAAAATCCACCCACTCGAAAGTGGTCGTTGCTGATGGCTAGCTGCTGAGCCTGAGCTCAGTCAGGCAAACACAATCACGCAGGTTCAAGCACGCAGAGCGGTTGCCGCGGGTTGCCTCTTTAGCCTCACCAAGTCTCCTAACAGCCGCATGCTGCGACTAGGCTAGAGCGTCAACCGCGCTACGGGTATTCGCTGCCGAGTCCATCCGGGTTCAACTTAAGCGGGTCAAAGTTACAATTATTATTAAGACGTTACGTTACGTTTTAGAAAGTACGTTAACTTTAAGCTACAATCGCATTCCAAGTTGAAGTTTGTGTGTTGCAGCATTATAGCCTAGCTTAATTCAGCTGCATGCATAATCATGCAAATTGCAATGCAGATTAATATGCAATGCATCCAAACATTGTAGATTATTTCACTAAATCTGTGTCATGGTTCGGCTTCTTTCCTAACACTAGCCTACAAGGCATGTCGCCCGTCCTGTCAGCGCCTTCATAACAGACGACGCGTCTGTTCGACAGAGACCGACACTTAGCAAGTCCAGTTTGTGCTTTTTAACCATTTTGAATGAGAGTGCTATGCTCGTGCATTCGCTAGATGACAGGACTCGGGGAGTTAAAAAAATCGCTCTCTTCGCATTTTCGTAGTCTCCTAAGATCCGATAATGTCCCCACATTCAAATAATTATTACTGCCCCTTGTCAAACCAGGAAAAGGCAGGAAAAACAGCTGCCTCTCCCCTGCTTTCCCTTCCAGCGTATCTGCACTCATAGTACAAGAGGACATCCAGATAATTTTAGTTTAAATTTTATTTAAACTCGAGGGGTAACACTGGACCTGTAAAGAACTAAATCATGCTTCGTTGCTAGTGGTATTTTCGTTTAAACTCGTTTCATAAATTACTTTAAATTCAGTTTTTTTTGGAATATAGACCGTATTTTTTCATATAATTATGTGTGATTTTGTTGCAGAGTTCTTCCGTTATTACAACTTGATTGTGCTTGATTCAATCGGTGGCACGCGGTCAAGTTTGAAGCCTTGTGAGCATGGGCCTAACTGTCAATCGAGCTTTTCGGTTTATAATCATAACGGTCAAATTTTTAAATGTGTCGTTTATTTTGAAAGTAATTTAAAGGGATTGAAAGCGCCATTGGCATGTTGACACAAAAAAGAAAGAAAACAGTGTTGTATTAGATTAAATGGTTTTGCTTTCGTTCCCGAAAATATAGCTTGCGTAAATGATGTTTTTTATCCTCGTTTGCATTTGCATGACATTGGTGTATTACAAATAACAAGTGTATTATATGTGTATAAGTAGCCTATGCATATATGCATGTCAAGTTTGCATACATTCCATCAAGGGCTACCGTACTCCAACGTTATAGTGATCTGAGAGCGGGTCATCAAGGCTTTTGCTTAAAAAATACATTGTAAAGAAATGTATTTGTACTGTTCCGCCGGAACAGTAGTAATTACGAGCACTCAGTGAAGTGTACAGAAATGTGAACTGAGAGAAATTTTCGGTCAACCTCCAGCAGCCTCACCAATGATAACTTCCCTATCTCTGACAGCAGGTAGCTCCTGTGTTTGTGTGTAGTTGCGCGCGTCGAGGAGTTAATTTTAAGGTCTCACGCGTCTCTAGATGAGTTTTGTCGATTTTCAACGTTCGTAATGGTCAAAGTCCTACCTTGAACTCAGGTTCCTACCTGTTGTCACAGATAGGGAAGTTATCATTGGTGAGGCTGCCGGAGATGAACCTGAGTAAATGAATTATTTCATCGGCTGTGAAAGATTTACTTTAAAATGTCTAATCGATATTGAACTTCATATATTTTCAGATGAAGGCAAGGCTGTAACATTCAACATGGAATAGACTTGACTTCGATTATTTCAGCAAATTTCTCTGCCTCGGTCATATCTTTGAATCAAACGGAATGCCCCCGATTAAACGCCGCATGAGTTCTGGTGTCGACCCAAAACTTCCGTCCTCCGGCTATCGCAAGCCGAAAAAATTTCGCAAACGCCTCTACAAATACGAAACAGAAGCCTCTCCTGAATCTCCTCTCCTTGAACAAAGATCAGCGTCAAACGAAGTTGAGAATCCTCACAATGAAGACCTCACAATTGAAGCGGAAACGGAAAACTCTGAGAATCGATACCACGTAGAAAAAATCATTGAGAAGCGTTTCCCCGGAATGATCTGGGATGTTGGTTTCATGCCCCTCGGTCACAGGGGCGAGTATATTTTTGTCTGTCACGGGTCGGGGGTGTCAATCTGCGATCAGAGCCTGGAACAGCTTCGTGAACTCGACATTGGTTTGCCCGGTGGCGCAGCAGTTGCGCCCAATGGAAACTTAGTCGTCCTCGACCGATCCACGGATGTAGTGGTTGTGTACGCGCGTGACGGTTCACTGCTGACGTCTTTCCCTGGCGGCGCGAGCCCCATGGCTGTCGCAGTTGACTCCGCCAGTAAGATCCTTGTGACGGATGCCAAGGACAAGTGCGTGCGGATGTTCTGGATGGACGGCGGTGTGGTCGGTGTACTGCCGACCAAGGGCGAGGGTTACGCGCTCCAGTGGCCGCTTTACGTTACGTCACGACTCAACAGCTCCGCGGTGCTCTCCGACACCATGCAGCACAAGGTCGTCGCGTTTGACGCCGGTTTAGTGCGAGCGCGCGTGCTTTCGTTGCATGTCGGGAGAACGCACCGCGTGCGGCCGCACGGCGTGTGTGCGGTGGGCGCGCGAGAGCTGCTTGTCGTCGACACGTGCGTCGATAATATCGAGTTGTTTGAGTGCGGCGCTGATGACGTCACCGCGGAGGGTGCTCCTTCCCTGGTCCATGTACAGACGCTGATCGAGTCGAGGGACGGAATGAAGCCGAGGGTCGTGCGGTGTGGTGGAGTGGGGCACCTCGTCGTTGGAGGCGCGCTGGGACTGGTGCGGCTCTACAAGATGGAACGCATGTCATCGGCGGGCACGTCGGCACAGACTGGTGGCAAAGCGCCAGTTTTGGTGCCAGAAAGGATCGTCATGGTCCCCTTCGGTAAAGTTAATGAACGAGTCAGTGCCTGCAAACTTATCGATGTCAGTGATGACGATTGCGATGGTGATGATGATGGTGAGGATTGTATTGTGGTGGACTGTGACAGTGAGGCCGATGATGTTAATGTCGACGTGGTAGGGGAGGGTGGATGTGACTATAGCGCTGGAGATAAAAAGGACACTGCGAAGGTCAAGAATGATGATGATGTGTCTAACGTAGTCAGTCTACAGAGCGTTGGCAGCAGTATGGCGGCTAGTGGTGACTGTCATGCGGCCTGTGGTATCGCTGTTGGTAACGCTGCTGGTAACACTGCGGGTATCACTGCTGGTAACACTGCTGGTGTCATTGCTGTGAGAGACAGTGAGCTGGGCAGCTGTAGTGATAGAGGTGACGATATAATAGTGCTCGACTGACAGTACTTGGTTTATTTTCCATCTCGGAAGAATGTTAATTTTCCACTCTAGATGAATGAAGTTGAGCGATCTGCAGCATTGATTTGAACTTTTTGTTTGAAGTGTTTCCTCTGTTATTGCATTTGCTAAGTTTGCCGATTATCTTCACTGTTGTGGCGGATGGGTCGTGACAAATTGTTTATCGCTTCTTTGTTCTGCGTCAAAGGGTTATGAACACTATGAAATTTGCTATTTGTAATCACTTATAATGTATCAAAAATAACCGGCAACAAGCAAATGATCTAAAATTTAGAATTTACGACTTTTTTTTTTGATGAAATGTTGTTCCTTGACTTTAAGTAAGAAAAAATTTGGCAAGCTGTGTTTCTATTAATTTCTTTTTTTTTATGCATGCTACATGAAACAAAGCAATTGGTTTTAATGTTATACACCTGATTTGTTATGTAGCTCTCGTAGCTAAATATTATTATCTATAGGTCCGACATGCTAAAATAATGACAGAAGATTATAACTTTTAGCGGCTTTGTTAATTATAGAAGACATACAGCAAGCCTTTGCAGCAGTCAAGTGACCATAGTTCCTGGACTTGAATTGCGCTCTTAAACAACAACATTTTTGTTCTACGTTTAAAATTTATTGAGCATGGCAGCGTTAAAATAATTGTGACGGTGCGCTGCGTGCAGTTTAATTTGATTTTATTGCCAGTTCAATAAGAAACCTGATGCAGCTAATTGTTGTTTGTACATTGTGTATCTATAAAATTTATTTTGTGATGTATAGCACGCGTTCAAGGGTGTTCACTTTTGTGTATTTCACCATTTGGAGCTAAATTTCAATGACTCGAATCACATTGAGCTCAACGTTCAACGTTAGGGGTATTTACAAAAAATGCATGTACCAGACTATAACGTGTAAGTGGCATTCATGATTCAACAACCCTATTACGTTTATTAAATGTTATGAAGTCGTTAATTGTTACTTGTGCGGTTTTAGCATAAAATTAATTACACTTGTTATGCTTATATGAGCGTAGAAAATTTCTAAGTTAAACTATCCGTAATAAATTGTACGTAGGTGAATTAAGATTTTACTTGCAAAAAGTTGAATAGTAAACAGTTGAAATGTAAAACCCGGTTTAGTTATGCGATGCTATGCTTAGTTACTATAGCTGCCTGATAATGAAACGAGCCAGAGAACAGTACAAAGCTATATTTCATTATTATATCTTAGTTCCTTAAAGACTCGTGACCTGACACAAAGATTGATTCAAACACTAATAAAATTTTAATCAGCTTTATGTTTGGTCCGCACACAAATGTATACAAACGATAAATACTATTACATTCTGATGCGCATAGAAAAAACAAAATATTTGTTTTCTGGGAAACAATTTGTTTTCTTAAATTGAAGGCATTTTCGCTTCCCCTTACCAGTGCTCACGATTGAAGTACAGATAATTAGTAGTCAATGATAAAATCAACCCCACAAATGGGTTTAATAGTCCTTACCTATGAAAAGTCTGATACAAAGCTGATATCTTTGAAAGTTAGTCTAGATTGCATTATATTAGACCAAAAGTTCAACGATATATCAAGAATAAAAACGAGAAATAATGGAATTACCTGCTGCTTAAAACTATATATTACTAGTATACTATTCATATGAAATAAGCCCTAAAATGTCAACCTAAATATTAAATTATTAGTGAATAAGCAGTTCTGAATTTATTTCATTTCAGGCAGTTCTTGCAAAACTCTAACTGTTTGCGCATATGATTTCTAACACTGCAACACACACAAACAGGCAGTCATGATGCTAAACAAATAGGACATCGACCAAGGCTGGCCACAGAAAAGAAGCGAGTCGAACGAAGACAGTTCCGTGCTGTTTCGGAAAATGATGAATTTTTTTTGTCAACTTAATTGCAAACTAACTACCTAAACCATAATACTAATTTAGCCCTAACTCTAATACAGCCTTAAACTCAGCTTGCTAACTTGCAGCCTAAGTATTTGAGCTTGTCGTGTCAAAAAAAACACTTAAATACTTTAAATGGTATCGCACTTTTCACAGAAATGCAACGCCCTTACAAGAATAAATACAAACATCAAGCAACATGTTAACGTATAGAGCTGCAATAAAGTAAAGAAGCTGCTTCATTGTTCTGTATCCACAGAGAGCTTGTATTTTATCGAATGAGAAATAGTCAAAAGCCATGATCTATGCAGAGGTCTCGGTACCGTTTCCCAAACAAATAGCATGACATCCACTAAATATTTAGTTAAAGGCCCTATCATTTGAAGTGTCGCTGTTAATATACAGTGTCCCACTAACAAAGTACCTTGATTCAGACAACATTGGAGTATAGCGGTTAGACATTATTTTCAATAATTACATTTAACGCAACAAAATTATTTATCAGATGCATCTACACTAAGGTTATAGTCTAATTGTGGCATGACAACAATATAAACAGGCTACCTTGATAATCCAATAAACGTCTCACATTCATACATGACACCAGACCAATACATTCACGATGTCGAGACAATGAAGAAACAAGAATCGTTGCAAAATATACAAAGCAGTTACGTCTAATCTGTATAACAACAAACTCATCCTAATATTCCTCAACGTCGGCTAAATGGCTAACACACTATACAGCCAGGAAAACAACAGACAAGAGTCACGAGAACAACAACGCAATACGAGTCTAATAATGCATAATACAAGCAGTTCAATATTTACTCAGTTCAACAGTAAATCGGGTCAATATTTACTCATTTCACTGAAATTCATGATCGTCACTGTCAGCGGATAACCGATCACAGAATCTTTTTGTTGTGACACAATAAGAAGAAAATTCATTCTGCACAATAATGGAATAGCGTTAAATTTTGCAAACGTTTCTATACGAAACTGTGCAACACTTACAAGGTTCTAAAATCAATTCTGAGATACTCATGGAGACTACGCAGGGGTCAAATGCATCAACAAAAGTCAAGCTCTTCAATCAAAGATTATGACTCACTAAAAAAATTGATGGCATCCACTAGCCTAAGCTGACATTTGATATTTAGTTTTAAAATTTGACTGTATTGGCCATTCTGAGCTTAATAACCTACAGACAAATCAGATAGCACAAACAATCCGATAGTACACTGCCCCTAACACGTCCACATGATGTAAGTCCCACCACAATCAAGATATCATCTTCAGTTGAAGCATACAACCCTAAATACTGTGTATTTCGGTGCATATGACGCTAAATACTGTGGATGCCAAAGACTCGCCCAGTCTCATTCATACGCTGGTGTTGACATGTATCTGAGGATTCTTCAGGACACGCTTCAGCTTCACGTCATAGATGTGTCGACAGAGCAATACCCCCTCCTGATCAATGTCGAGGGGAGGAAGGGCACGGGGAAGAGGGCTTTCGAGATCGGCTGGGAGGATGAAAGGGGGGCAAGTAACCCCCACATCTTGCCTCTTCACTGCGGCCTTGTACCTGGGGTGAAATATAAAGAAACAAATAAATAAGGTAGAGTCAGAAGTATACCAAATTAAATAAAGCGCACGCTGCAGCAGGGCACAACCAGCTACATGCTCAATATCACAATTATTATCAACATACATAATTACATACGACACTTTATTCTGCCACTAGTCAAACACTTCATGGGTTAACCAATAACCAAAAGATTAAACGCTTGCAGTAAAGAAATAGAATCAAATAGCAAATGAAAGCATCCATTACATCAAGAATTACATTAAGATTACATTCGATAGCTTTGCTGTTGAAATGAGTTAAATGAAAGAACTTTTAAATATATTAATATTGCCAAAAAAATCCGCGAGTATAACCATAAAAAAAAACTTTTTCCGGAGGCCATCTCTTTTTCCTCAACCTCACTACTACATCAAATTTCACTAAGCGAAGTATTTGTTGTGTGCTGCGGTAATCAATGTGAAAAAAGAACTACAGTACAGCAAGCGTTCTAAGCAAGCCAGTGAGGCACGCACCGGTTGAACTCGTTGAGAGTGAGCACGTAGCAGCGATCCTCGATGCATGCGACGGGCACGACGTCACGGTGACGCGACGCAAAGACCTCGCTCGCGATGTAGCGCGGCAAGTGAGCGGTTTCTGTGTGCTCGAGGCGGTAGTACCACAGTACACCCATCATCATCTCCCCTGTGTCATAGTACCACAGTACACCCATCATCATCACCCCTGTGTAGTAGTACCACAGTACACCCATCATCATCTCCCCTGTGTCATAGTACCACAGTACACCCATCATCATCTCCCCTGTGTAGTAGTACCACAGTACACCCATCATCATCTCCCCTGTGTCATAGTACCACAGTACACCCATCATCATCTCCCCTGTGTAGTAGTACCACAGTACACCCATCGTCATCTCCCCTGTAAGGAGTAATAGTACCACAGTACACCCATCATCATCTCCCCTGTGTGTAATAGTAACACAGTATCTTATGACAGTAGTCATGAGAGTTCCAAAAATATTTGCTGGTATTCATTTGACTAGCATACACCTGCAAAAACAATGATCATATGCTAATGCACGGCTCAGAGATAAAAATGTAAGCTACACGCTTCAAGCAACAAAAACGTGTAGAGTAAAACAAAGTATACCCTTGACTACAGCACTTAAAGACGGCGTACCAGTACTCTCGTGCTCCCAGAAGGCGTAGATCTTGGCGACATACGGAATGTCCCTCTTGCGCATGCCGGACCTGACGAGCACACAGTCGCGCACACGTACGACCGACCCGTCCGTGTGCACAACGGCCGGGTAGGCGCGCATCTCAACCCGCGGCGCACCCTCGCCCTGCACGGCGCACGTAGCGTGCAGATCAGTCAGTGGCACACACAGCGTGCACTTTTTTATATTTATTTATTTATTTAAGGACCGTGTGTGAGCAACGAATACTACTGCAGTCCGGTTCTGTGTAAGAGGGCTGCCACAGAACCGCTTCCCCTTCTTTAGTCGGCTTGTATGACTCCTCCGGGGGGCTCTGGGGTCCAAGTCTATTCATTGTTCCCAAGCCTGCTGAGGTAGCATGCACATCAGTGACTAACTCTAGTGTGAATATCAACGACCATTTTGTGAGCATTGTGAACTGAAGAGATGAGTCATGTCTGCATCCACAGAACATCCAGACGTACACACACAAAAAAACACGTTAAAAACTAAAGAAAAGATATATGTAGAGCACGGCTCCATTAAAGACAAGTCTGCACTGCATGACTTTAATTTATGCGTTTAGTAATTAGTGCGATGTGCTGCCACTGTGGCATATTGACATATAAATCTACTCTAAACCTTCCCCTGCCTACTTGTCAAGTGCTATACATGTATACAGCGAGCAGAGCCGAGCACACTCTCACAGACCGGGTTGATGACGAGCTTCGTCTCAGCGTCGCCCTGCCACGTCCACTTGCACCCCTGCGCGTCCTTCTTTCTGTTAGGCGACACCTTTTTAGGCCGCTGCTCCCCCCCGCCGGTCGATCGACGCTTCCCTTTGCTTCCCCCCTCCTCCGTATCGCTCTTTCTCCCACCCCCAGCGCTGCTTGATGACTCTTTAGTCGAGTGCTGCTGCGCAGAAGGGGTATATTCTAATGAGTATGAAGGGATGGGATTTTAAAACTAAGTAACACTTTAAAGAATTAATGAAAGAAGGAAAAGAATCGAACCATAAACAATCATTAATGTCTGAAATTGTTTTCATCTTCATTACCAACATCAGTGTTGTACAAAAAAAAAATTAAAATCATTTTTGTGTGACAGTAACAAACATTGTCACAGAAGTAATTTTACCACCTTGATATATAATAAAACATGGTACATAAAAATTCAAGACGCCTACTGTTCAAACAACTCACAGCTTCACACTCATGAAACTTTCTTAGACAACGAGGAGAAGTTCATAAAAAACGAATAAGTTACCTTGCCGGATTTGTTGTAGGCTACTCCAGTATCGCCTTTTGCTTCCGACTTGGTCTTAGAGTCACTCCCACTGCGCCCCTCCCCACTTGTATCCGCCTCCACCCTCACCTGCTTCGAGACTTTATCTCTACCCCCAGTGTCCTCTCGTTTTCTCTTCAGACCCTTTGGGTTCCCTGGGTTCTGTCTTCCTGTCACTGCTAGTTTTCCCTCACTGGTTAGGCCATCGGAAAAAGTCAGTTTTTCTTGATTTGTTACTCCAACAGATGGCAGTCTGCCCTGAACAGCTGCACTGGCAGAAGGAGCATTCTCCTGCCCTGCCGTCATGGAAGATGACGTTTTTTCTTGTTCAGCTACATTAGGAGATGTCAGCTTTCCCTGCTCCGTCACACTGGGAGATGGCAGCTTTACTATTGCCCCAGGAGATGCTAGCTTCTTTGCCTGATGCTTCGAGGGGCTTCTTTGTGCCCCACCGCTCTCTGCCGAACTCATAGAACAAACCCTTCCGGCCAGCACCACAGCTCCGAAGGATTTCTCCACACACGGCAAGCGTCTCAGGAGCTTCGTCGGACTCTCCAGGGGATCAAAGTCCTTCTGAGATCCGACGTGAGGATCAAGTTCTGTCGAAGATCCGCCGAGGGAGAGGAAGGCCCTGGACATGGACGGCAGTCTGCCGGCCTGCTCCGAGGGGATGCGCACGACGCCACCGCTCTTCTGAGTGACCATCCTCGGTAGCACGTGCACTGCAGACACGCCCGGCGCAGGAGTGCGACAGGAAGGATTGACCACACAAGGATTAGCTAAAGCAGGATTGACCACAGAAGGATTAGCTAGAGCAGGATTGGCCCTTGTCAGGCTGGCAATGCTGAAAGGTACATCCGTCGCAGTCGCGGCTACACCCAGAAACTTTCCCTTTGGATCATTGAGCAATGTCGCCTGATTTGATTGGTCCGGGGAAGAACTGCGCGGTCTGAAACAGTGCTCAAGCATCAGGCTAGCCCGATTCACTCCGCATGATGTCGCACCAACCGATGCCACACTGGCCATGGGAGCATACGATTGGCTGGCAGCAGTGTAGAGAATCGCTGAATCAGTCTTAGCAGCGATTGATGCGATTTTCATTTCGTGAGTCCATGGCCCACCTCTAGCGACTATACTATCCAGCGCAATGGAACTCTTACCATTCTGAGAAGCACGAGCAGCAGATCTACTCTGCGGATAATTGACACCACTCGCTGCAACTGACTGCAGCTTTGGCTGAATAACGGCCAGATCAGAGCGCTTCCTAGCTCTCGCTCCCTTGACCATCTGTCCACTAGAACCAGATGCGACTTCCACGACGGCAGCAGCGTGGGACCACGAGGGAGCAGTTGGCCGCTGACAGACACTGGGGCATTGAGCTCGAGCCCCAGAGATTACTACGGCGCCCTGGGTGGACATCAGAACGTCCGGCAACTGCGCACAGCAGCAACAGCATCTTCTATTAAAGCATTTGTTAATAGACATAAGGCAATAGAACAAAGAAAGATGTGATTATACAATTTTGACAAGACGAATATCTGAATATACAATTTTAACTTTTCATGCATGACAAAAACTGAGACCTCAAGTCCAAACACAAGCAAAATCTGTCCGTACAATGTCCACAATATACAATTACAGCAGCAATAACGTAAAGATTGGTAAAATTTATTTACGTCACAATCTGCAGTGCCTAGGGAAGGCAAACAGCCAACAATTAGTAACCAGAAGTCTACGCAGCAATTTAGAATGTCTACGCCAAAGGTACAAGTGAACAGTACGTCCTTATTTTACAGCAATTTATCTAGACTTGTGATGAACCACAGAGGGAAAGAATTGAAGGCAACTTTACGTCAGTTTACCATCTCATCACCACCAAGATTTCAGAAAAAAAAAAAGATAATTCAACAGAAACATTCCATCCAAACAAATAGGCTCTCAAATCACCTGTATCTTCATCTTCTTCTGCTTCTTTTTTGTCAGATCCATTAGACCGGAGGACACCTGCGATTCGCCGCCAGCGAGGATGGAAGCAGCCTTTCCCCGACTGCTCGTCACAATTTGATCTGTGCTAGATCCCGTCTTCCTCGACAGATCCAGCTCTTTATCCTGACACCCCTCCTCCGCCCCACGCTGAACAATGGAATGTTCAACCTCTACCGATCTGCTGACATTTTGACCGCTAGACTCGCCAAACTGATTTTTTGAATGTCCAGCTGTGCGACCCACTCCCTGGTCAAATGCATGACCCACACTTTGCCCAACCATCTGACCTCCTGACCTTTCAACATTTAACTGGTCCGCTTGACCCGCAGATCGGTCAAACTGCGGACCACTGACCATCATACTCTGAGGCACTGATCCCATCAACATCGCGCTGCTTTCTTGCACCCCCGAGAGTTCAATCGTACGTTTTTCCGGCTTGGCTCGCTTCCTATGAAGTTTCTTTCCAGGGCTTGATACAGGTACTCCAAACTCGGCCATAGGGAGAGCGGCCCACGCAACAAAATTTGATGATTTAGGGGGGTTGGTTAATGATTTAGGCTGAGAGGCTGAAGCTTGAGGAATGATCCTTGGAATGACGAGGGGTTGGACCATCGCATGCGGACCGCTGAAGACCGGCATCAGCGGAGGGGCGCCCTGACCCGGCTGAGATCCTGCAGGGCTGCCCTGTGGTCCAGTCATCGTAGAATCTGCAGCGCCTGTCGCTCGATTCTCGACCGGTGTTTGCATCACTGTCAAACAGAAAACAGGAAATGGAACTAGGCATTAGCATAAAACAATTCACTGCATTGCGCTCAAGCACATCATTCATCTTTTATTGTCACGCAACAAAGCTTAAAATAGTTTATAATTTTAAAGTTATTTAAAATAGCAATTCTAAGTCAGATTTCAAACATAAAAATTCTTTGGATACTTTTGTAGCAAAAGTTTTGTTTGAAGTCATTTTACGATAATAGCCGCAGCATTTCCAAATTTTACTTTATCAAAATACCGAATTGAAAGCACTAAACGCATTAGCTAAATTTCCAATCAGAACTTCATCAATATTCTAGAAGGGCTATTTGTGAATGAATATTTCCTTAGGATTTTAAGCTCAAAATGTTTACAGAGCACATTTACAATATCAATAAAGATCTACTGGTTCACACATCACATATGCATGCCATGCACAATGTACATACCTTTGCCTGCTGACTGCCTGGGACCCACACTCTCAACACTGCCCGATGCCATATGATCCATCCGTGATGAATGTGAAGCTTTCTGACCCGTATGTTTTCCGCCAACAGCATTCCCCGATCCAACACCGAAGTTTCCTACCCCCGTCTCCCCTCCACCCATGCTCATGGCAGATCCGGCGTTAACCCCTAAGGTAACGCTCACTTCAATCCCCCTTATAGCCCTCGCACCATTTCCTCTCTCAACCTCTTCGATATTTCCGCCTGAATTGTCGAAGATTAATCGAGTCCCTCCACTACCATCCCCTGTCGTCGCTTCGACGCGACCCTGCTGACCCGACATACTTTCCAATCGACGAGCCTCCGATGCCAACGCCTGATTGGCCGGTTCCGCCGCAGGTCGTATCTGAATTGGTCTGTCGTTGACGCGGCCCGACCCAGAAACGCAGCGACTCTGAACCTGCACTCCGCAGTCCTTCGACCGAGACGGCTTTGAGTTCGGTCGTGTCGACGCCGAGTAGGTGACATCGGTCAGATCTGATCTGCTTCCTAGCGCACTGCTGCCCCCCTCCTGAGTCGCAGGGGCGTCAGCATGCCGAGAAGGCTCTGTTGAGGTCATCGGCAAGACCCGCGCAAAATTAGGATAACTAGGATAGACCGGCTGGCTCAGCTGTTGGCCTGCCGGCTGTGGTAGAAGGAAGGAGTGGCTGGTTGGGGGGAAGCACTGCCCCCCGCCGGCGGCTGAAGCCGGTCTGAGGTCCGGCTGGAATACAATCTGCATGGGCGCGGCATACGGCTGCTGAAACTGGCTTCCGTACGACGTGGCTGGTTTGTAGGCAGCGAAGCCAGATTGTGTTGGCTGCACATACGACCCCACTGGAGAGGCGACGTTGGAGCATATGTACTCGTTGGAATAGCCCTGCTGCTGTTGCTGCTGCTGAAGAATCAGTGACTGCTGCTGCAGCATTAATGGCTGTTGCTGCTGTGACTGCTGCTGTTGGATAATCACCTGCTGCTGCTGAGGTGCGATATAGTGTGCGGGCATCGGTGCAAAAAATCCCATCTGCAAAGAGTTCTGCTGCACAAAGGGTGCGGCGAAGCGTATCGGCACCACCGCCGACAGACAACCCCCCTGTGGCTGCTCCGCCACACGCCCAAACCCCCCCGGCTCTCCCCCTGCCTGGCTCGGATAGAAAGCCGGACTAACAACGCTGACCAATGACCCACTGCCCTGACCCAGCCAAGTCGGCGCAGATTCACCATACCCCGGCGTTCCAACCGGCTTCGACACAGCTGGTTTTATCTCTGCATACTGTCTCACCGAAGCGACCGGTTTTGCTTCCGGCGGCTTCACCTCGGCCGGCTTTATTTCTGCGTAGAGTCGAGTGGAAGCCGCCGGCTTGGAGTCCCCATACAGTCGAGTTGGAGCAAGACCTGTTGACTTGGTCTTGTGCACGGTGGTTAAGTCAACAAGTCGCTTGTTCGGCGTCGGAGTCGTGGTCTGCGCACAAGTGCCAGCGAACTGCACGCGCGACTCTGGCAGAGGAATCGATGGCGAGGGGGCCTCGATAAATCCGACCCCCGCGGGAGAGGGGGCGTTGCTATACCGCAACCCCGCAGCAGACAAAGACGTACTACTTTCCTTCATCACTAGACTTCCAACTTGTTGGGCAGGACCAGTTTGGTTTTGGGATCCACTGCCCATGGGTTGGCTACTGCTCAAGAGTTGGCTGCCGGTCTCGGGTTGATAACTTGTTTGGTTGGTAGCGGTCGACAATCCTTCAGTCACGTTAATACTGCCGCCCTCGGCAAAGGAATTAACAGCAGTCAGCTGGCTTGACAACATTGACCTATCCACCGGCTTACGCTTACGACTCGACAAAGATTTAGATGAAACAGCCGTTTCCCTGTTCTGAATGACAACGTTGGATCTTTTTGGCGAAGAAGACTTCAGTCGTGGAGATTTTGGGGAGGCTCTTTTAGGTGTCGATGAAATTATTTCGTCATTGAGTCGGGAGAGTCGGGGCTCTGTCGTATTCATACAACTTGTTGCAGAAGGCGCTTCCAGCTTAGGAGATAAATCCTTTGTGGCTGCAGGGGCTGAAACCAGACTATCTAGGGACCGACGCGCCTTCGGCCTGCTCTCCCACTTCTCTCTGCTCGCAGCAAGCATCGCCTGGTGACAATAACAACGCAAAAGTTGATATTCTTTTCAGAAAAATCAACTGGGGCGCCACAAATGCATAACAAACAATAAGTCAGCATAAATTGCAACTGATGTTTAAGCTAATATTTAAAGAAAACTGAAGAAAATGACAACATCTAAATTCTTCAAGCAAATCTTACAAGATAAATTTTGTGAAATTACGGCATTTTCAAACTTTGATGCACCGATTCATAATTTACGCATTCGATAATGATTTCAAGCTAAACATAAATTAATTCAGAGTTTAATATAAATATAATATCACAGAGTTGCATCAAATACTGCTGATCCAAACCAACGCGTTAACATTGCTAAAGTTATCGATCTCATCACCTAAATATAAGCATACTCAGCTGAACACACAGTCTGAACACATCAGACTCTAGCTCAAACCCTTATACAGCGCTCAACGTACTGATTTTCAGTCCAAGATTACGTTGATCAAATTTATTTCTGAATTTGAACGCAAACGTGGTACCAACGGTATAATAAAAGTACATATTTGAAAGGTTTAGCGGTATGATAAAAGACGCACAAACCTGTGCATTAAGATTTGCCATTCTCTTTGGCAACATCGCAAACACCACTTGTTCTGATTTTCTCTGCTTCTTCTTCAGTGTCGTCTGATTTCTATCATCTTTTTTATTCAGAGTCCCTCGCTTCTTTCTTGTCTCTTCAGTCTTTTTACTTGAGGTAGCATCTTTTCTCTTTTTTAATGTTTCGCTTTTCCCCTCGTTCAATTTAGGCAGGGTCATTTCATTTTCTGATTTTCCCACATTCTTATTATCGCTAGTTTTAGCGAGCACTTTCTTCTTGAGTACTTTCGGGCGCTTTACAACTTCTTTTGTTAAGGTTTTAGCTGTCGCTGAACTAGTATCCAGTATATCCTTCGTCACATCCTTATGAGATCTGATCTCACCAGCGGTGTCGCAATTTTGCTTTTGCGCCTTTAGTGCAATTTTCTTCTTTTCTAATGATGCCACAGACTTCAGCTCTCTTGAAGGAATTTCACAATCACCAAGTTTGTCTCTGATGCTCACCTTGTCCAGTAAATTTGTTCGACTCCGCTTCACTTCTGTATTCAATTGAACACCAGGCGTCACAAACTCATATTGCATCTTGCTGGTAGACTGATCTTTGTCATGGAACGTCAGTTCTTTTTTTGCAATCTGCGCACCCGACACAACTATGGATGTTTGGCTCAGCGGCGTATCAGACTGCAGTCTGGGTTTCTTGTTGGGCGGTGAGTCTCCCTGGTACATCATTCTCAGGAATGCTCCGGCATTGAGACACGCCTCGCGTTTAACGCGTGCCTGAGGGGGACACTTAGGTGTACCGTCAGCCCGTGATGCCTTTGTTCGCTGCTTGGCAACACTTTGTGATGAACATTTACTGCTGTCTATCGGAGTCGCAGTTCTTTTCGTACCCGCCAGCGCCGATTTCAGCATCCTGCCACTGACTTGTAACTCTTCTGCTCTCTTATTCACACGGCTAGTAGTTGCAAGGCGTTTTTCAGTGGATAAGCTTGATTTCTTCCCACTGGCTGAAATGTTAGGTTTTCCACCAGTTAGCATGCTAAAGATCGGACTTTCCGGTCCTTCGGTCAAATCGATAATTTTACTGCCCCCTGCTCCCTTCAATGATGCTTTTTGAGGCGTCGACACAAACGATTTCCTTTCGCTGGGGTTTGGGCTCACTGTGTCATCGGTTAGATCAATAGTTCTATTAGCTGAAGATTCCGATTTGCGTTTGGAACTCTGATGTTTTTTGTCTTTTATAATGTCGTTTTTTGTCGTTCTGGTGAGACTAAAGCTAGCAGCATTGGCATTTCTGATCGGAGAGGAAACTCTGCGTTTATTTTCTCCTGCAGCTACAAATTTATTGGATATCGCACTTCGCTGGATAAAATCCACATTCTTCCCTCGAATCTTGATTTCTGGAGATCGCTGAGAAACAACTGGCTGATTTTCAGCAGGAAATATTTTTCTTTTGACGCTCTCCCGGCTAACCACGTACTTCTCTTTACTACAAGACGTCTCGATACCACTTCCTCGTCGCTTTAAAGACGAGGGCTCTGTAGTCAAGTTCACCATCTTACTCCACTGTTGAACGTCTGCTTTTCTTTTTACTTTCTGTTTGGAGTGCGCCTGCAAGCCAGCATCTGAAGTCAAATTCAAAGTCACCGCCACCGGCCGCCGCTGTACATCGGTGGCTGTGTCTGACTTCCGCCGAGCCCCACTGATCTTTGCCCCCGGCCAGTAGCCGCCCTGAAGGGTGATCGCAACCTCCGACTCATGGTAGGAGCCGACGCGCTCGGTGGCAAGCCGACGCCCGATGCTGTGGCGGCTCCTGTACGTCTGAATAGGGGAATTCTTTGACGCTGGAACTTTAGATGTTCTGGAATCATCCAGTCTTTCGTTCTTCTTTTCACGCTTGGTGCTCAATTTGCTCATCGTATGGGGGGCTTATTTGTCCTACAACTAAAATAAAACCTTAGGATTACTGAAGATCTTACAAAATGTGACAAAATTACTCAAATATCAATTTATCCAGAGAAAAATAAGCGAGTAGATTTGGAAAAACCGATTTACAAGCAAATAGTGAGGCAGATTTTTTAAGAAAATGCATCAGTTCCTAAACACTACTCAATGACAAGGAAATCAAATTCAGGTTATTTTCTTTTATTACAATTAATATTAAATATAGTTCATTTTTAATAGGTGTGATGCAATTTAAACGCTTATCTCAAAATATTTCTTAAGTTTCTCTTAATCCAAATAACTAAAGTCAATGTTGCAAAAATTGATCTTATGTAAAGTTGACTAGGTACCGAAAACCTAGAGTACTGTAGGTTTTTAAGCTGTTGTTAACGAGTCAAAAATGCCTTTCAAGCTGCCTTCAATCCAAAGTCAAGCTAAGTACGGTAAGTCTCTGCAAGCAATTTTTACTTTCAAGACTAAAATTTCACTTTATGCACAAATATTATGTGCGATATATGTCAAATATGTGATTTCATACCGATATCTAAAAAAATGCAAGAATGCAGAAAATAGAAAACAATTCCTGCTTTAAAACGCGCTTGCGTTGTTTTAAGGTTTGCCTCTAAGGTTTTAAAGATCATGCAAGAGTAAGCCGCTGTAAGCGGTTCGAGCAAATAATGAGCATTATTAATAGGCTATTACACGGTACTACGCGTTCTCGGTTGACTGCCGGTTGCTCGACTTCGATTTGAAGTGCGATTTAATTTTGTAGTCCGAATTGACCAATCAAATTATTCGATACAATTCACTCATAGATTTTCATTGGTTAAATC
>JAQIWG010000339.1:0-36703 GCA_034695025.1 Chamaedrilus cognettii
CAGCTAGCGGCCGAAGGCCAAAGGATAGGATAACATAATCGAAATTAAATCTTATTATAACATTATTGTTGATGAAAGTTATATCGATCTGTACTTCTGAAAGCGTGTGTCTCTAATAGTTGTAGTTAGTCCCCAGATCCAAACTAGAAGAATACTAAAACACGAAAGAAGAACTAATATAATAAGTAATAAGAACTATATAACACCTAGCCGAATCTGAATCCTGGTCTCAACACAACGTTTGTATTCAATCCAGCGATATATTTTTGTCATGAAAAGGAAATAGTAGAACCAACATGACAACACGCAAATCGTAATTATCATGTAGCGCTTTACTGTTTGTCTTTTATACTTGGATAAATTTGTTGTATGCTCCTGAATAGGCCTACAACGAATATAAATTGATCTCGATTAAAATTGTCGCAAGGCATCGGCATATGTCGCTAAAGTAATTTCTAAACACAGTATAACGCGCATAATTACGCACATTGCAGTAAACAGATTACAATACATACTACAATGCACATTGTCCTGTCACGTCAATCATAATACTCAGTATATTATTCCATTCTAAATCTACTTAGTTTCACTCAGAACCTAATAGCCTAACAAGCAAATGAGAAATAAAATGAATAAAGAATTTTGCATGCGTTTCTGAACGCGCACAGCGTTATCACTCAACAGTGCGGTCATGTTTCAAATAATCAGTGTACTGACTGAATGGGAAGGATATTTTTCGATATATTTTAATCATTGAAACTAAATAATACACGCGCAGTTCTTAAGCGCAACCAAAAATATGAAAATCATTTAATTCATCAAATATTTATGTAACCGATTGCAAAATTAAATCCTATCAGTCATGCAGCGGCCTAACGCTGAAAAAATCAATAGTCACAACAAGATAATGTAAAAACACTAAGAAACACGCAACAAGCGCTAAAAGGTATGCATTTGACTGTTCCAACAATTCATGGAGCGCAAGTCATAAACACACGTCATCATCAAAATAATTCGCACGCAGAGAGATTGCAGTTTAGTTTCATATGAGCTCATTCCGTCATGATCAGTGCTCCGTTAATATCATATCGGTCATAATTCACTAACTAACGATAAAATTTGACCGAGAATTAAGACGGCGGCAATCAGCATGCAAATTGTGCAATCAATGTAGCTAGTCTTGTTTCTACACGGCGGGCCATAAACACATAACCACATAATTTTGTATTTCACCTTACAACATTTCTAAATGCTACCGTCAAACATGAAATATTTGCATGCGTGAAATTTTGGCGAATTTTGCAAATCCGTAAAACTCAAAAAAATTACATGCGCGAATATAAAGCTGCAGAAGCCGTAAAAAGGGCAGTCTTCAAAACGCAAAAATTAAGTGCACCAAAATTTCTTGAGAGAGACAAAATACACAAAAATAACATGCAACAAAAGTTTCATGTTTAGGACTACAGTATTAAATTTGCAGATAATTAAAAAACATTATGGCTTAGGGCGCTACTTTCAGGCAAAAAAAAGTGCTTGCAGAGTATAGTCCCAATCAATTCCTATGCATTCAGACAGGATTTAGTATGTCTGCAAAAATTGCAAGGTACTAGTTTTTTTGGACAACCGCACATGTAGGCTAATTTCTTAAAGTTACTACTGGCATAGAGGCAAAACTATTTAAGTCACTAGATGGATGCTTGATTCTTCAAGCGGCTACTAGGAGGCCGAGACGCACTGACTTCCGAGGCTTCATGTCCAGAGCACTTCCTGCAGACAGAACGAAAAAATAGATAGGGGGCAGGGGGGACAATGCCCCCCCTACTCGCACTTCCCGCAAACAGAAAAAAGAAAAGGGATAACGAATATATAAACAATATAATGACTATTATACATCAAAATTGATATTTAATGCACGGCATGCAAGATCACTTATTACAATGTCAAGCATTTCAAGGTCACTGTCGTAATTTATAGCCTACAGTGTCGTTTAATTTGCTTACTGATCTTTCTCAATTTCAACTAAATAAGTTCATATTAATACCTCCTTTTTTGTCGTCTAATCCGTTAATGTCCAAGTTTTCACACAGACTTAGACGTTCGCATCCTGATGCGGACTGCTGGAGCTGAGTTTCTACAACCGTTTTGACAGCTAGACTGGGTTTTGCTGTTTTAGAAAGTTTTACTGTATGGATCCAGCTGCCATAGAGGCGCTTTACGAATGAAATGAAGGAGAAACCCGCACCTCAAAAATGTCGAGTAGTGTACAGCGCCCTAGCATGACTCGGCCACGACACAGCGCTCCGAAAGTAGGCCTGGAAAAAAACTCACTTCTGCTGTTGATCGACGCTCTCCGGTCCCACTCCTCAAGAACTAACTCTGGGTTGGACGCAGTTCTTAGCGACTCACTGCAACGCAGCAAGCTGTGTTTTGAAAAACATTGCAGATTCATCATTTCAGAATCTCGCAACATAAAATAAAATACTATTCGTCGATCGGTCACTTTGTTCTCTATTGATAATGTGCTGCTAACCATAGTTGCTGAATAAAATAAACAAGTATTGCAATGCCAGGCGCAATAAAATGAAATAAAAGGCCATGTATGGCATTGGATTTTCTGTCTTTGGATATCTATTTTTGGTTATCTATTGAACAATCTTCAAAACGATAACTGCGTTGCTGTGTTGAAGCCTCGACCTAGTCTCTACAAGAGCGCAACTGTCAGTTACCTTTTTATTCGTCAATCGTACCGTTGTATGGGGCCTCATTCACGTACATTTCATAAGATTCTTTTAAATTTTTTCCGGACTCAAATTTAAAACAAATAAAATCCATTCGCCGACCGCCGTGACGTCATCATTCGGTTCGCGCGTGACATTGCGGAGTTTCCAATAAAAAAGATGAGATTTTTCTAAGATTCTCTTAAGACAATCTTAGGACTTAAATTATCATATGATCGTTTCCTGAATGAGGCCCCGGGGTCACTATTGTAAATTGTAACAAGTATGCGGCAGGTCACGCTTGAAAAAAGATTTTTTTTTTAAAAGACAGAATTGTCCGGTAGGCTATGCATATACCTCAATGTTTTAGGACGATGCTTATCTGCAGGCAGCTCAACAATCACGCTAGACGACGCCCTATCATCATCCTCCGCCAACAAATCATCCTCATCAACCCCCAACAACTTCCCTCCCCCTGCCGCCCCCCGTCCTGCAGCCCCCAGGGCCCCGCCTCCACCCTTCCCCACCTGCCCCAGGGCCGCGGCGGCCAGTGCGACCTGGCGGGCCTCGTTGAGGGCGTTCTCCCTGCCGAGGGCACGAAGATATTGAGAGTAGGACCAGTAGTAAGGGCGTAGGCCCTTAAGGTGAGCCTCGTTTAGGCGGCTTGACGTGCTCGCTGCGTCGGACGTGCTGCGTGCGTCGTCCGCCGATAACTTCTTGTGATCACGCTCCTGCCGCGATTACGCGACCAACATTAAAACTCCGAAACAAAAACACGCATTAATTAATTAACCGACTTTAATTTTGTTATAATCTGGACAAACTGATGATGCACAATATATATCTTAGGCATATTTTTTCGCATTTTGGCGCTCTTATAGATGAAAGAAGGAAGATTAATGCATAGACCATTACTTTAGCATGTAATGCCAGTACAGCATGCAAGCTCATTCCCTAAGTGGCGTTTTAAGCAGACAAGGTACAGCTAGGTATCATCCACTGTACAGGGTACAGAATCTTGTCACTACTGCCTCGATATACGTTGCTATTCTTCTTCATATGCGAGGTCTTATTTACGCCCGAGTCTAGCGAGACAGTTTACGTGAATGATCACTGGTAGTTTTCCACGTCACTGCGTTACAGCCGTCGCATATTTCAAACAAGTGCGCTTTTATCTCTCCACTGATTCTATACATTTAGCAAAGAAAACCACTTCATTCCATATCATCTTAATCTTGCTTCTTTTTTTAAGATGGACCTCATGACAGACTTTACCTTAGCAGTGAGTTCGTCGAGCATTCTCGCTCGCTTGATTTCCATCAGCTTCGCTTTCTTCTTTCTGCGCTCGAGCAGCGCGAGCAACTCCTCGTCACTGAGGTTCAGCTTGTCGCGGAACGCAATGAAGTCGTCCCACCACGGCAGCAGGTCCAGAAACACCTTGGCCTGGAAACGAACAGCCAATCGAAGGGCTTAGTGCATGTACCACGCAAGTCACGTAATATGGTTTATGCCAAAACCCTATTTAAACAGCTCACAATTTGGTGTTCCACATCACATAAAAAATTGCTGGAAATTGGATAAGTTATCTAATAATTTTCACTGTAGGTAGGAGATAACTGCAGTATGCGCACGCGGTATGCCCTGAAAATGTTTAAAATAAGGTTTCTGGGTTCGTGCTTTTGGGACTTGCCTTCAATTCTAGAAATCGACCCCAAGACTAGCAGAAGCCAATCAAATAATTCGGTTCGGCACAGCCCATTGCGTTTTTGAAAAATTCTTTGAGTATATTTTCAAGTGTAATAACTTATAAGAAGAATGTAAAGTCAATTGCGGGATTGTAAAATTAATTGTATCCTGGTAAACCAATCGTGGATTTTGTGACAATTATCAAATTATCAAATATCTTGTAAACGATATCGCGAAGGATTCAAATATTACAAATTCAAGTCAAATTCAATTCGAGTAAACTGAGCGACAAATTTGCTTCAAACTCTCCAAATCAACTAAATGGAGACAGCAATCAGAAAAAATTTACATATATATAAGTACAAAGTGTATTAATACAAAATCACTTTCAATTCATTGTTGGGCAATTGATTTCATGGCTGGCAAACCTGAGCGTCTCTGAAGATGTAGGGACTCGGATCGTGCCGATTCTCTACAATCTTGTCCGCCATGTCTGCGTCTATGCTAATCTGGACCAAGGGTGGGATTGTAGACTCAATAAAACGACGAATGACGGCGGCAATCTTCTGCAGTATGAGCGACTTGTCCGAGTGCATGTGACTGATATCCTAAAATCATGAGCCTCTGGCGCTAATTTTAATTGAAACGAAGTAGACTAAAAAGTAATGTTCATTTTATACACAATAAAAAGAATCAAATTAGATGAGCATATATCAAAGTAATAAGTAGGTACGAGTATAAATATGATTAATTTTTGACAACCTTGACTATCAGATTTAAATATTATATTTGATTAAATAAGCTACATTATAAAATGAAAACATTTTGTTAAATAAATTTAACAAAATGTTCGGATTTTCAATCCGAAAATTTTCGGATTGAATAATTATTGGAGTTCAAGGGTCAGCGTTAGTGTCATTTTGAAGTTTAGCAGCGACGTGCATTCACGCCGTATTCTGCAACGTCTTATTAGAGACATGGATATTTGCATACAACGCCGGACACCATGAGTCCAAATGCTCAATCTATTACAACCATATATCACGAATCAACGCAATTTTTGCTCTCAATCAGCAATCAATAAATCTAAACAGGCAATAAAACTTGAACTATCAATTATGCATTGCAAACAGCCAGATCACCTTCTGGCTTTCACTCGACCTACTTTACACTTGATCCAGTTTGCTCTTGACCTACTTTGCGCTTGATCTACTTCATGTTTGACCTACTTTGCACTTTTGTATTTCCTGCCAGAAGAAGACGTTGTTCTCGAGGAAATCGCCCTTGACGGCCACGTAGCGGCTGAACTGCGCTGAGGTCATGGGGTCAGCGAGGGCGCGGCGCAGGGCGAGGATCTTCTCCTGAGAGGGTACGTACTTCCGATCCCAACCCTGCAATTTCAGAGCGATGAGGAGATGGAATGTGATCAAATTTTGCAACAATGTCCAAAACCTGCGTCGTCATATATCAGCAGCTATTTAGTATTTAATCATTTAATAAATAATAATTAATATACATCAAAAAGAGAATGCGCTTTCGGTCCCACCACTGAGTATTTGAGAGACATTTAAAGCCGGAAATTGATGAAATTATGTTCCTATTTCCTGACCATGCATCGTTGCACATCAGCAGCCATTTAATATAACAATGAATAATTCAGTAGCAAATATTTTCTAATAATCATAAAGGGAAGTTACTTTTGTGTCAACCCTGCAATTTGAGGAACATTAGGAGCTTGAATTTGAAAAGGCTCTAAATGGTTGGTGAATATCAGCGCCAATTTCACCGACCTGTTGTCTGCCCGCGTGATTCTTGGCCTTGTGCTGCTTGATGACGTCATCCATGACGTCACTCAGACTGCTCGCCGGCCGCTGCGGCTGCAGCTCGCGGTGGCGCCGCTGAAATTCGTCGCTTTTCACAAAGAGGGGGAGCCACTTGTACTCGAGACGTTGTTGGACGAGACGTTGAGCCTCGAGGAGACAGAGTTCAGTGGGGCGCAGGTCCGCTATGCGCCCCAGCCCCCCCCCGGCAGCCAACACCTGATGGTGGGGACAAAAAAAAATGTACTTTGTCCTGTAATTTGTGTTTTACGCAGTATTTTACCTAATTCGTTTAGTTTTAGCTCTAATACGCGCGTATTATTTGACAAAGTTCATCAAAAAATCTTCTTTTGTTTAAATCTAAATAAGAATAAAAATAACAAAAATAAATAATAACTACGAAAACTAAGCACAAAGCACAGCAACAAGGTCAAAAAACTACTGCTTGAAAAGACTTCAGCTCGTTTGTGATTCATACACATTTAATATTGACCACAATTATGGAATATACAAACGTATTTCGCCGCTATTACTAAAGAGCATGAATCAGCTTAGAGTTATCTTGCGTGGAACAAAATTGCGACGGATAAGAATCTCTTGTAGCCAGACTTCTGGTTGTTGTGGATAATAGCACTTGATTGGGAAAAATAAAAGAAGTCGGAACAAGGGTAACTGCAACTTAAACTACGCGAAAGGAAAACTCTGCAAAAATCTGCAGATTGAAAATTGCTTAAAAATCATAAACTATAAGAAAGTACATTTGGCCCTGAATTTTTATTAGGGTTAGTCAGGGCTAGGTTTACAATTTAGGTTATAGTCGCCTCTCACCCTCTGCTGTCCCTGTTTCCCGGCCGGGCTGTGCGGCCCAAAGAAGTACTCCTCGTTGAGGTAGACGTCCTTGATGTCCTCGGCCTTGGCTTCCCTCGCCCCCTCGTCCTTCTCCCCCCGCCAGGCCTCGATGTCCGACCAGCAGAGCAGGTCGAGGCTCGCCCCCTGCGCGGCCAGGAACGACCGGAAGTGGTCGAGCTCCGGGCCGGCTCGGCGCAGCACCTAGGCAACACAACATGACGATCGAGCTTTATTTCCACATTCCATGTTATAATCAACTATAATAGCCTGCACGCAAAAATCACTTGACTGTATCACAACAGCCAATTAAATAATTGACACTGGAGCCTGACTCCGCCCACAAAATTAGCATAAGCCTACTAAACTCGCTAACTAATTGACTAATGACTAGCTAAATTGCTTGATGATTGGTCCAGAATTATAACTATGATCTGATGCGAGGCGCTGCGGTGTAGTGGTTAAGGCATTGGACTCTGAGTCCAAAGGACCTGGATTCGAGTCCCCGCGTCGGGAACTATGAAACCATGCGTTACAGGCCCTTCAGCAAAGCTGCTAAACACACAAGTGACAGCCAGCAGATAATCATCGTCTAGATAAATTCATTATTTTGGTTGGCGACAGGACAGGCATCTGGCTGTATAAACCCAGCTCCAACATAAACATCTAACTCTTGTTAATATGTACGTTGCATCACAGGCTTGCCTGTAACGCATTTGAATGAACGCCAAAAACGATGAATATTATAATAGAACAGGGTCGTTTTCGGAGAGGGCCCAGACGGGCGTCTACCCAACTTTAAACGCACTTTAAATGCATTTTACTGTTTTTCACTGCATTTTATTGTATTTTAACGCACATTAACGTATGACCATGTATTTTAATGTATTTTAATGTATTTCATTGTATTTCAGTGCTTTCTATAGAACAGCTAATGTGCATTTCAATTATATGAAATTCAGTTCAAAGCAAATCAGACAAGAGCATCGAAAACCTTGTTGAGTGTGTAGTCAGCCAGATCTATGTGGGTCGAGTCACCAGAGGTCAGGGCGTCCTCCCCCTCAGCCAATGGGACGCCGTTTGAGTCAACCAGGGACACTGAGTCACTGCTCCCCGAGCCGCGGCGGTGTCTTCTGGCCCCAGCCTAAAGGCAGGAAAATAGACTAGGTCATTCTGTAATATCGTAAAGACGGTTTCCTTGGAAGAAGAAAAATTAGCCACAGATCGATATGATAATGGTATCAAAATAAACGATCCAATATACTAACCTTGGCATACATATATTATGTGTGAATGCTGAGAAATTGTTATCATATGTCTTATTTTGCTGCTCTTTTTCTTTGGTTACTTTAATTGTATCAGCCTGACGCACCTCTCTCTAGCGCGAAGCGGCAGGTCCCTGGTATCTAACCTCTCTACACCTGGCAGTCCTCCACCATTATCTTTTTGTTTCCAAACGACTTTTTTTTGGTGATCCATCTATTCCAACTTGACAGCAGTCCCTATTTCTGAACCGTCTCGAATTTTAAAACATTCAAAACCTCACAAATGGAAGGCGCCTATAGTCTACATCCTGCACTATGTTGAGCAAACAATGACATGATCAAAAGTTACACTACCGGTACTCTGATGTTAGTCAAGTCGATAGAGAAGACAAGTCGATAGGGAAGACAAGTCGATAGAGAAGATAACACTAATGTGTCATTGCATCAAATAGAATCAGTGACATTTCCATTTGTATTTAGCTTTTTTGCTCCAATGTAAATTTGTGATTTTATGCACACATTAGTAAAGTGCAACGCGAAATGAGCCCTAATCATGTGTCGATCAACTTTGGACAGTTATAAGCAGGTCTAAATCCCAGATCTTGGTGTAGGGCGTGCTACTAGGCTATGAGGCTTTAGCTTACCAACACTATAGCGGCCGACACAGTAGGCCCTACATGAATGTTGATTATAATAGGAGTAGTGGGATGATAGTAGCTGTGGTTCGCAAACCAACATCAAGTACAGTCATATAAAAAAGGCTAATCGCATGTAACTTCAAGAAAAATCGTTTATCGAGACGGACACTTATTTACAGTAATAACGATAGGATCTTGATCAAAATTCACTGAGTACGAAGTAACCCGCCGCTTTTATAAAATTCCAGGCTAAAAACGGTACCGTGCTAAATGATAATAATGAATTTCTAGTTCAATTCGGCATCTAAAGACTAAAGGTGTCATCGCGGATCTCAGTTTTGATCAGGGTACCTCCGATATACAAGTATATCATAAATTTACTGCCTTGTAGGCCGCTGGTTAATCTCGGACAAAATGGCCGCCGTGCTACCACAATCGGACTTTCAGTTCTGGCTGGACGCAATCATAAACGACAACGCGTCATTCGTCAAACAAACTCTGGAGACTTCCAACAGCAAACAAGTACTCTACTCGCTCGTAAATGGAAAATTTTTCTTCAACGAATCATCATCAACTATGGAACGAGTTTCTTGTGAGAAAAGAATTTTGAAACATCCGCTGACGCTCGCTGTGGCTCACGGCTCCTCAAATGTCATCCGTGTCTTGTTGAACAGTGGCGCTGATGTATTCGTAAAAGAAGAAGACGGAAGCAACATACTTCACTGTCTCATCTACACAGCATACCATCAACTGGATAAAGAAAAGGGGCTCATAACCGTTTACGAGCGCGTTCTCAAGAAACTCCTTTCCCTCGAACAACTCACAAAACTGCTACGAATGGAGAAAGGCGATCTACGTAAGCTCAGACCTCTCGAGATGGCAGCACAGCGAGGGACCTTCGCTCTTATGTACGCGCTGTGGGAAACCCCCGGGATTTACGTCATACGCGAAGAACTGGCCGGCGCCTATGTCTACCAGTGGTATGACGTAACGGAGTACGAGTCAATGGATGCAGGGGGACGCTACGCCGTTTCGCCGCTCAGACTGGTGAGTGAACTAAATCCGAAGTACTTCATAACGCCTGATAGTCGAGAAATTTTTACCAGGGGACTTATTGCCGACTGGAGCGAAAGATCTAGAAAAACAGACCGGCCACTTCAACTATTTTTCTTCTGGTGGAGAATATTATACATTGCGGTATTTGCAATGTTCGATTCGGATTTGTACTGGATGCAGCAAATGGGAGGAATTCCGTCGCAAGATGACGCCACCAAACACGTACAAGCGTCGAGTCGCAACGATTCCTTCGTTTACTGCAGCGGATTCACGTTTCAGCTACCAAGCGAAGTGCGCCAGCTGATAACGGCATACTTGATACTGCAAGCAGTCCTTGTCATTATCTATGACATATATTCCCTTGCAAACGGTAGGCTAAATTTAGCGGTCTTGATGCAAAACGCAAAGTCGGATCCAGGCGCGACGAGACTTCGGTACGTAAATTTAAACTTTTCTCTAAGCGTTCTCGCGCAGATTGTAATTTTGCACTATGCGACACAGCGTGGAAACTGGTCCACAGCAGCGGACGTGGTTCGATTCATGGCCACGATTTTTATCGGCCAAACTGCAACATACTTCTTGCAAATGAGTCCAAAAGTTGGCCAAGTGTTCATCTACATACGAAAAACGGCCGGTGATTTCAGTTCCTTCGGTTTTATTATTCTAAACGTAACCCTTGTGTTTAGCCGTTTGGAGATGATTAACATCAACACAAACTCGAACCAAGGCTGCATTGATGCTTTCTCAAACATGGTCTATTCTATTTACACGCAGTTTCTTACAATGGTAAACATGCAAGATTATACAAAGTTCAACGTTCGATCGGTGGACATCCTTTTTGCGCAGCAGATCCTGTACGTGTTCATAGTGGGAATACTGCTCTACAATCTTCTGATAGCCATCTCGAACGATTCGGTAGAGAGAGCTTACAACGATAAGGATTTGATTACGGCGATCGGACGACATACGTCGATTACGGAAATGAATATCAACCTTTGGGGGGTGCCGCTGTGGGGCGCCATGGTGTCGAAGCGGGCTCGCAGATGGCAAATGAAAAAACAATTCGTGACGTCCGGAGACGCGGTGCATTTAGTGGCGATCAAATGCGACAAGGCTTCACAGAAGCATAAGTATAGTTAAGGCGGTATATACCGCCTATAGTAAATTGAAAGAACATGAGTTCAAACCAGCAAATAACCCGTTTAAATGGTATGGAGAAAAAGATAGTAATAACGTTTATATTAAATGTTGGACTAACGAAGAATAATCATTGAGATTGAGTAACAGACTTATTTGTATCTAGAAAAACATTTTAAAACTACATGTTCTTGTTGCAACTTGATTTTATCTTGAATAATTCAAACTTCATGCAGCCAATATAGATTCATAATGGTAGACAATTTGTTGTAAATAGGTTTCGAAAGACTTCTTAGGACGCTGAAACAAACTTTAAACCCACTATTATTTAAAATGGTAAAATAGCTCTAGATGTACAGTATCTTCACTCACTGCTCCCAGGAATCCTTTCAGCCGATGATATTCGGAATTTCCCTCCAACAGAAGATCAGAGTCTTCCTCTCTCGGAATCTGTCACAGAAACGTCAAATCAATTCCTATATTCGTTACTTGGACAGGAAACACACAATGAAAACAATTAAGCATGGAAAATCACAAAAAACAATTCTAACTATAGTCAAGCCAGAAAAATTGGAAGTTAAAAACTCATACAGGCTCATATATGAATGCGCCTGATATAAACCTGCATTTATTGTTGCAACGTTAGCAATTTATTGCTAAAGTTGGGTTAGGGGGGCAAGAGCCGGGGAGCAGGAGCCTGGTGGAGGGGTTGAGGATGGCGATGGACAGGGATGGTTGGCGGAAGTTTGCCACGAGCCGCTGCTGCTCAAGCGAATAAGGAGGCGAAGGAGGTTAATAATTTATGGTTGAATGATCTATGAATAGAACGTTTAAAACTTGAAATATTTCATTATCTTCAAACAAATAGTTGAACTTCGCACCATGCTTGGTCACAACATTTGAATGGAGCATATGATTCTTGCACAATCTAACCTCTACAGGCAAAGATGAAAAGAGAATTAGTCTGCAGCCCAGAGCGCCCCGGGCGAGTCATATAAAGATGACTAAAGAAGGGGGAGCGGTTCTGTGGCGGCCCTCGTACAAAGAACCAGACTGTAATAGTCTTCGCGTTACTCACACAAGGTCCTTCTCTAATAGCCTCTGCTACAAAGCACGGTTCTTAAACCTCCAATAAACGTCACCACGTTCCTGCAAAATCAAGATTTTTGCAGGAACGACAAATTTGCCAAGAAAATTTTACCAAGACCAACAAAATAAAAAGTGTAGAAGAGTTAACCTTGCTAAGGGTGGACCGATCAGAGGCGACAGCTCTTGACCAGACCTCCAGCAGGGTCCGGATGACCCGCTCCTCAATCCGATCGAACAGCTCCTCGTACGCTGGATCGAGGGTCCGTCTGACTTCGTCCGTTGTCGCCAGGGAGACGTCGAGGGGAAGGGAAGCCGCGGGACTTAGGTAGAGCGCGTAAATGTACTGCAAAAACAAATGAAGCTAGTAATAATGATGGCAAATGTTTCGTTCGGTTCAGTATGACGATCATGTTGTAGAAGCCAAAATAATCATATGTAGCTTCATTTTCCAAATTCGGAACGAATCGGCAAATTTGCATTATTGAATTTAATAAACCTCCAACAGATTTGAAAAAAAATATAAATCATATTTTTTCAGCCCATCGTCGATAAGCTTTCTATAAAGTTACCAATACCGGCACATTTTATATTGATTGTTGATTAATCATGATAGCACAAGACTACATTAATGTATCATAATTATACATACATCAACAAATACTAAAATTACTGCCTAAACAAATAGAAAAACCATTACGCAACAAGTGTATAATAAAAGAAGAATAAGCTTACCTCAGTGATTTTTTATCTCTAAATTTATAGGACCGTCGTTAGCGCATAAACTTTCTATACATCAAACTTGGACAAGCTGAGCTTCAAGATTTAATAGTTAAATATATATTGCCCTCCGCACTGAATTTTGTAAATTGTAAGTTGACTTTGTGGAGCCACTTCTAAAACAATATTTATTATTGAATTTTTCTTTTTAGCTAATATTGCCAGTATGATAGTGACTGTTTCAAAAGATATCGTTAAACTGCCGCGGCTTTGATTGCATCATCTTTCTTGTATTGCCTGTTTTTTGCTGTACGTCGGTTGTCTATTTTTCATTCTACTGTGTACGTGTGTGCGACCATTTTTAGAAATAAAGTTGTAAATATATTAGAAAATGTGCGAAAAAGACAATTCAAAGCACCTTGGCAGTTTTTTGGAGCAGAAACGTGTCGAGAGATCTCTTGTAGAAGACTGCATGATACTCCTGACAGCTCTCCCAGAACTTGAGGCTGTTGGTCCAGAGCTGAAGCAACGCCGGGATTACGAATCATCATCAGAAATTTTATAACATCAATTTTATGGCCATACGTTGTAAGTGCATTACCGAACATGTAGTAAGAAGCATCTCATCAACATAATATGAGAAATAGTAGGGGAAAATACTGTCTGAGATTCCCACGCAAGCAGATCATTTATCATTTCGATATGTGGCCTTTTCAGTTCTCTCTTGTACTGTGCTTTTTCTTACATCACATTTCTCAACAATTCGTCTCCTCTCATCATATGTTCAATGCAGGTCTTTCTTTCTTCTAACTATCCAGTCAATTAATGCCCTTGCTTCTCCTAGTCTTCAATACCTCTTCATTTATTATCTCCTCTGTCCGGCTAATCTTCTCCATTAGCATTAAAAGACAATCATAGTACCATAATTTAAGCTTTTAAAAAGAAGAAGAAAAAGAACACCAGCTCTCATTCACCTGATTGCCGGACTGTTGAACGTATTTCCGAAAGCACCTCCCCGCCATTCCCTCGCTGGCTAGCGCCAGAAGCAGACGATCCACCTCCCGCGCACTGCGCCACTGCGCCACACCACGGTCTGCTTTACCACGCATATAATCTGCCTCCCTGTACCCGCGATCTGCCTTCTCGCGCTGATTTTTTCCCTGCGCGCCATTTTTCGTTATGCTCGAGGAACCGCGTGGTTGCGGTGGATGTTTTAATGTGGATGAATTTCTCTTCCAACGAGATCCAGTAGGGGGTGTGACTTGCGTTGATTCCCGTGTCTGATTGGTCGATATTCGGGTCAGATCGTGATCGTGATTCGTGCGCAGCGTGTGAGATTCTGAAGCGTGATTGGCTGAGTAGATTTCATTTAGTGAGATATCGGTTGAGTCACTGGAGTCTTCTTTAGCTGGGGTTGTGTGTCTAAGATGACAAAACGTAGTATATGAAAGGCATGGTAGTAAAAAAAATCTTGGCATAAGGAATGGAACATAGATCACATTATGTACTATAGTATACAAAATGCACAGTAGCACAGAGAGTATTTAGATTTACGACAGTATAAAGAATGCACAAGTAGTGTCAAACTGGTTTTATATTAGTGTATAAATAATGTAAAAACAGTTTAAAATGTGGGCTACAATAAGCAGTGTAATGCAGGTACTATGAAGAGCGTATAAGTAGCAAGCAGTAGACTTATAATGAACACGCTGAGCATAGTTCCGTAGTCACACCATTTAATACTGGAATGGACAATAATTTTTCATGTCAAAATGATTGCCGATGGAACGAATTAAGGCGCAATGTTTCAATCTGACAATGCTTAGTTCATTATTTGGACAGCAATAAAGAAAAATTAATTATCAAATTTCAGGCAAAACAAATCCATCAAGGTCTTTTGTCTTTTCGAAACAACTGCACCCTTTTTTTAAATCCCCTTTACAACATACCCAGAGAGAACTGAGCTACAGATCAGTCACATTTTCCCCCGACCCACCCGGTGGGCGAACATACCTGGCGCCCCGGTGGGAAGGTCGACTAAAGCCTGACACCTGGCTGCCGTAGCTACCCCCCAAGGCCTGAACCCGCCGCATCGCGCGAACATGCGCGCTCAGTGAGCTCTGGGCGCCCCCTCCTCCCTCCGGATCGCAAGGGGGCGTATGGGGCATCGAAACAAGCTCTCCAGTCTCCGATATTATTTTCTGCAGGCAATATTAAATTCAATGAATCTGTGTCGTAGCCTATCATTATGCTAAATTTAGAAAATATATAGTTTTAAGTTAAACAGCAGTAAAAAGAATGTGCAAAGTAGGCCTAACATAAATAATGAACAAAATGTAATAAAGATAGTATAAACAGGCTCATAAAAAAGAAAATTAAATTTGTTCAAATTAAACGATTTAACTGGAAAGGGAATTAATTAAACTTTTTTTATTGCTTTAAAGACCCAAATCCAAAAAATCGATTGTGGAAATCGAGGGGTGTGGGGGGGGCAGGGGTAGAACAAAAATGTACTACTATAGTCTGTTACTACTATCCAGTAAATCGAGTCATGGGAATGTTATGCTTCCGTTTTAAAGGCGTCCCTGATCAAAGTTATGGAAGCGTTATCACATTTCACTATTCACTAATTATTTCACTACAACAGATCATCAACATCATGATTAGAATACAATTTTTACAAGTCGATCATTTAAAAAAAGTTCACCATGAAAGTCGAACCATTTCTACTAACATAAGAAAGATAAATAAGAAACGCACAGCTTTCTGCAGAGACGCGCCGTTGAGAAGTTGAGCGCTGGGTTGTGTGGGGCGCTGAAGCCCCGTAAGTGCCCCCTTCACCGACCCATAAACCCCCGAAGTTTTTTCAAGTCCCCCTGGTGCTCCCATCAAGGCTTCCCCAGGTCGCGGGGCCCAGCAGCTCTTCGGCCGATGTGGCAGGGGCGTGGGGGGCACGGGGTAATGGGGGTAAGACTCGGGGCGAAGGTTCTTCTGAGCCAGATACTGCCGGTATTGCTCGCTGCCCCCCAGATTTTTCTCAGAGCGGCGCCGCTCCATGAGAATATAACGTGGTACCCTGTACACCAGCAAAGCAAGGTTTCAGTTGCAATCGTAATTCATATTTTTTGACCCCTGCAAAAAAATTCTTTGATTGTGAGGGCTCATTTTACAATCACTGAATATTTTCTAAAAATATCGTGAACTTGTAATCACCAAACTAACATTGTATATCAATTTATTACGGTACTGTATATCATATTGATATAGGCCTAAACTAACGACCGTTATGATGATATACATTTGATTTAATTTTTCATCCAAATATACAGCACCGTAAAAGCACAATGTGCGTGAGATACAAAAAGAGTTAAAACCGCAGGTCCACATGTCCATAAGGGACACTATGGCACCAAAGATCATGCGATCATCCTTATAAAACGATTGATATGCAATTATACTAGGCTATTAATGGGAACATGGCCCACTTGGACTGAGCATAATTTTTTTAAGCTTTTGAATAGCACTTGATTTTTTTACTGGACGCAGTAACGAATGGCATAATTATTTCAAACCAATGGCGACTTTTTAAATGCTTCATGGGCTTTAAATTACTCAATAGTCTTCATCAACTGCAGCTATGCTGATTTGTAAAAATCTGACCCCAGCGGACTAAAGTGCAAATGGAGTAGGTCTGCAACCCAGAGCTCCCCAGGCGAGGCGCAAAACATGACTAAAGAGGGATTCTTTCCCTGATCCCGATGCACTGAACCGAACTGCAATAGTAATTTGATGTCAGTGCATGGTCCTTAGCCTTCAAACCACCACCAGCACCATCATTAGCAAAGAAAATGGTAACGCTTGCCAGTAGTGTAGCAAGGGCTTGGCTGCCATTGGCTGCACCTCGGTCAGGTGACCCAGGGTCCAGCGGCCTGGCTCGAGAAGGTCAAGGCCGCGCAGACAATCCTGGGGCAGAAGGAACTTGCTGCAGGCACTCAGGTATCGCTGCCTCATTCCCACTATGTGGCTGCAGAGAAAAAAAGAATTTAGACACTTATAAACCAAGAACTGCTAAGTCTATCGTTTGTTTATTTGTCACTTAACGGCACTGCAGCACACTAGGATCATTTTAGTGCCAAACAAGACAGAAAATATAAAAATTACTCAACGTGTAATAGCATAGATCTTGATTCAATTAAGTAAAAGCAGCATGAAGCTACGCAAATCAAGATAATCCAAACGAAAAAAACTGAAATTATTCAAAACGTTGATATTTTTCAATCTCAGGCAAATAGTGTCAAATGCTAAAAACATCAAAATTTATGGTCAAATCAATAATGTTGCAGCAGACGCATATAACACGCAACATATGAATTAATTGCGAATGGAAATCCAATGCTTGCAAAGACTATTACATGATTAGCTCTCCACTTCCGCATCATTGATCTAATTCTTTTGCCTAACGCCCAATTGCTAATGACGTTAAGTAAAAGCTACGCCATGCTGCACTCACTTAGCAAGATCCGTTGTGTCATCGATGACCTTTGCCCTCTCCATATCCATCCACAAGCTCCACACCCTCTCCCCAGCCGTCCCCTGCAGAAACTTCTTGAACCCCTCCACCCCCGCCAGCCGCGTTAAACTCCCACCCCCAATTAGTACTGACAACCCCCCTGCACTTGATAGCCCGCCAGAAACCGCCGAACCCCCGTGTAAAACCCCCCCCGCGCTTAACTCACCCCCCTCCAAATTTGAACTCTCAGCACGAGCCGTATTATTACCAATAGAATGTGAATCTTCAACCCCAACCCTAATTTGTCCCGTGGTAAAACCCTGTGCTATTTCCACCGATGATACGTCGGAGCGCCGGGAGAGGAAGGGGGTGCGATTGGAGGGGGGGATGTCGCAGGGTGTGTAGGGGGTGCAGCCGGGGTGCGTGGGGAAGAGGGTCCCAGAGCGGATCGTCACGCTGAGGGGGTGCTGAGAGGTCTGTGGGGGGGTGGGCCTTCCAGCACTAGCTGTTAGAGCACACAAAATTATATTTTTTATTCACCCAGAGATATAAAATACCAATACGCTGGCATGCATAGTACACCACACATTCATGCATGAAACGTTATGTACAATACATGCAGAAATAGGGCCTACATGTACATTCAACTGTACATTTTTTAAACGTAACAACTCTTTCAACATTCACCTTTACTTGAAACGTTCACTGTAGCCTTGCGTTAAATAAATTTTTCACGTAGCGCTTTCAAAACGTCTGTCATAATTAATACACTGCAATAATTGTACTTCAATTATTCATATCTCGAATGCAGATTATAAACTTTAATTGGCCATAAAACGCACGCCATTTGGTTACTAAGAGATGAGATTAACTCAGACAGCCACCTGAAAGTTATGACTCTCGTGACAGATCAATACTAGCTTAAACCCAAAATCAATTGATCAATAGCGATCCTATTCATATTCAATGGCCCTGTTCTCAACAGGTTATAAAACGGCTCAACGGCAAAGCATGCACCTGACCAGTACCCAAAGTAACTCGTTAGCTACAAGTGCCCTAATTCACCAGTGACGCTACAATGTAGGCCTGTGGTAAGCCTATGCATCACTTTACAATGAAATCAACAACGGCAGCCACAGCTTACCGAGATTTGTACCGGCAATTAACGAAGTAACAACCTTTAAATTTTTACCAGGCTATAAAGCGCATCAGAATAAGCAAATCCGTATAAGAGCCAAACAGTTTTTAAAAGAATTAAATAGTTCTGCTGATTTATACTTGACCAAAATATATAGAGAGCATGAAATGGTCAGCCTATACCTACAGACCATATGGGCTAGAATTCATAAATAATTGGACACGAGTGTTATCTGCAAATCCTGCAATGTCCTGCTTTTTCATTCATAAAAAGGACGAAATTATTTGTCATAATTTCTTAATAACGGTGCTATTAAGCACTATAATTACAGTGATATCAAAACTATAAACGCATTACACTAACCTGTAGACCTCTGATCTGTCCAACTTTCATTGAAACGACCCGATTTCTCAATAACATTTGCCTCTGAAGCTAGCTTTGATGTCGTTTCATAACTAACACGACGCAAATCCATCGGAACCTCTTCGTCAAACTCCACACAAACCTCCACTCGAACTTTTACCTTGGGTGATGTGGCACCGCCATCGTTTTGAGAGTGGAAAAAAGGTGTAGAGTCACGAAGGTCTTTGGTTAGCTCTTGTGATGAATTCCGCATGTTTGGTGAGTATGGCAAATTAAACGCTCGCTGTTCTTCCTGTATCTGCAGCAAGCCCACAGGAAGTGGCACATGCGTCGCGTCCGTGAACAACCCCACACTCGTTAACTGTGAAGAATCCTCATCGGAAAAGTTTGCCGAAGAATCTTCTTCATTCGCTTCCGTTTTCAAAAAATCTTCCACTGTTTCCGCCCTTCCGATGCGAAACATCCCGTCCGACGCGACGTCGCGCTTAGAATCCTTTTCCGAAGCGTTCGCGTCCGAGCCATTCACGCTCCCCATTTTCCCAAGGCTCTCAGCATACTCGATAGCCCCATCTCTGTTATGCACCAATCTATCGGTTTGATTCACTCTGTCTGTCGTACTGTAATCACTAATCCTGGGGTCCATTTCAACAAAATCCTCGGCGCAAAGTTCGCATCCCGCGCAAAACTCATGTCTCGTGCACTTGTGCCGCGTGCGCCGCTGCCCCGACAGCTGCTGCCCATAATCCGCGCTGATGTCATCAGTCCTAATGATGTCACGGACCGCCGGGCTACAGACGACGCTAGTTAGGCGGTGCGGCGCAGTGTGAACAGAGGCGGTGGCCTGGGAGAGAAGGCGCGCGAGACGGTATTCGTGATAGAGATCGCTCGCGAGAAACGCAGGCAGGCGTTCTGAGTTTATCCAACGCAGGCTTTGCGCCTTGTCCAGAGCCTGTAGCAAGCGTGCAGTGTAAAAACAAGAGCACTATAATACTATACAAAGCACGAGGTATATTGCTTATAGCACAACAGTTAAATAGATTATAGAGCTATCAAAGAACTATCAAAGAGTTCTGCAAAGCTATGAAAAATTCATCAGCATATAGCGTGTATAAGTTATATAATGCACACAAGTAATGTAGTATGGTATGCAACCACTGAGAGATCTTTTCATGGAAATATGAAACAAGTGAACGTTATCTAGGAAGATATGAAACCTTAAAAACAACACAACGAATGAAACTCAACAATTGTTTGTGCGGGCTACTGCAGCCTATGCCAGCACTCCAGAGACCTTCGTAGGGAGTAACCTAGGGAGTAACATAGGGAGTAACATATTCGAGGGATAACTTAGAACATGCACTGAGAAAACAACTCCACAAATCGCCACTATGTAAAGAATACTGTTTCTGATTTTCGATGATCCAGAAATGATCAGTTTTGAGATGCAATAGTAGTCAAAAACATCAAACCTTTCTTTTCTTCGTTTTTTCATTGCAAAGCTCGAAGAAGCCCGTCGCTTGGTTGTAGTGTACAGCCTGGGGAAAACTCTGCAAGCACAGCGTAATGTTGTAATGCAGCATAGCGCAATGTTGTAATGAAGCACAGTGTAATGTTGTAATGCAGCATAGCGCAATGTTGTAATGAAGCACAGCGTAATGTTGTAATGAAGCATAGAGTAATGTCATTGTGTTAATTTATAATAATCAATAAAAATAAGAAATTAACAGTGCAATAGTCATAGAATCAAATATAAGCAATGATATAATAGCTTAAACGGCATATTAAAAATATTCCATCTTAGGTAAATCCACATCTCACCTCAAGCTCTACACTCAAAGCAACAAACAGGCCTACACCGAATTTTTGGCATTAAACTAACCACTGGTCTGCGCGATAAAAATTAGAACAAAATGCACTCATGAATTTGATGGATTAAACAATTTTTGACGCAAAAAACCGCACTGACTGGCAGGTGAAGGAATATGTTGAAGTAGTCGACGAAGAGTTCATCGTTAGCCAGCAGCTCCTCCTGCACCCCACAACAAACATTGGGCATTTAGACTAGTGCTAGCATTACAGAGGACTTGCACTTTTAGCCAGTTCAATATCCGTACCCACCATTGCGAGTTAACCTCGAGTTGGTCAATCGGCGAGTTTACGGCAAGTGACCGTTGTCAATCTCCTGTGCCTAGCGTGACGTCACACAATCCGCCGATTGAGCCAACTCGAGGTTAACTCACAATTGTGAATACCAATGTAAACCAATGGTCATCTCGTTGACTCAATTAAATTTGCTGCATCTGGATCAGCTGGACAGTAGACAGTAACCTTGCTGATTGTTGTAAATGCACCTATACTCTAGCCTAGTGCCTAGGGTACAAGACATTTAACATTAAGGGCTGGTTTTTCCAACACGGATTAAATGGTGGTTCAGGATTCAGCCTATGCTAAAAGGTGGGCTAAATCCTAAGACACCATTAAATCCGTGTTGGAGAAACCAGCTGTACATGTTGATGCTATTGCACCCTAAGTTCTAGACATTGTAGGTTATATGTTGATGCCATATTAACAGCGCATGCAAAATGAAGATAAAGACTTACATGATCCGCATATTAGCTACAATGTGCATTTATGAATAGCCAAAAATATCACAACTCATTCGAGGAGTTGTAGGCTACCTGTGAGACTGAGCATTACTGCTTTAGAAGATTAGATAATAATAACGATAAAATTGTTCTATACCCGGGTAGAAAAACGGGTAGAAAACTATGCAGTGTCAAATCATGAAATTCGTTAAATGTACGATGGCTATAAAATGGGACAAACTTTGACGCAGTCAAACCAGTCGCAAGTTCTTTTTGACGAAGCTTCTAATTGTTTTAACGAAAAAGTGCGGTTAATAAAAAAGCTTTTATTATAAAGCCATAGCATTTAGAAGGCCACTCAAATTAGGCTTCTCAGTTCACGAACTACATTCTACATTGTATAAGTGAGTGTACAAGTGGACTTCGATAGAAATTGTAACTGCATGTTTCACAAGCATATTGGAGATGTTTCAAAAGACTTGAATTTGCAAACTAGTGCAGGAATCTTAGATCCATCAAAATTAGCAGGTCCCAGGTAGTAAGCTCATGTACTGTGCGCTACATGCGGTTACAGTGTCAACAAAACAGAGCGCGCTGTGGTTGGTGAACACAAGTTGAGTTGTTTCCATGGTCACAGCGGCGCGCAGAGCTATCGAGTGTCCAATTAATTGAAAGTCCTTGTATTCACGACCGAGTCACAAGGTGAGACAGTGCAAGCAATAGCTGCAGCGGGCCGTGTGATTAGCATAATGCCTGCGGCATGGGCACTGACATGATTGCGAGATAAGAGGCATCAAATGGCACTTTTGGCATACTAGAAACAAACAAAAATCCAGCGGAGAAAATTTAATTTAATAAAGAGCAATGTGTTTGCCTCTATGAGAGTTGGACCTTTCACCCTCCCCACCTCCAAATCAAATTATCTTTTGAAAGATAAACTGTCAAATATTTTGTAAAAAAAAAATCTTTTGTCCCTCTCTCTCGGCGAGGCGCTGTGGTATAGTGGTTAAGGCGGCGGAGTTTGAGTCCAGAGGACCAGGGTTCAAGTCCCCACGCCGACAACTATGAAACCATGCGTTACAGGCCCTCCTACAAAGGCTGTCAAACACACAAGCGTCGCTAACTGCTAACTCCATGCCAGATAATTATTTGGTTGAGCTCAGGAAGGGCATCCGGTCATAAAAACCCAGCTCCAGCAGTCCCCATCAAGGCAGGGCGCAAACGTCTAAATCTGTGTGAAATCATAGACATTAACAGATTGGAGGACAAAAAATGAGGTCGGCTAATTAGTTTTCTCAGCGTTTCATTTAGCCCATAGGCCTACATGTACCTGTAGGAGCAAAGCAGGCCATAGGACACGCTGCAAAGTTGAAATCAAGTAGCTGTACAAAACAAGGACTGCAAGCTGAGTAGTTCTCAAGAGAAAACAAATACAATAGCTCACGAGAGTTTTTGACCCGAATGTACAAGTAAAAAAAAAGATTTACATGTACATGTACTCTGAGCTTGACACAAGCCTGTACGTGGGGAATGTAAATTTTGAACTTTAAGCGACTGTCGTCAAATTTTTGTATGATACAACTCACAATATTTGGCTTGGCCTGCTCAAATACAAGGACTAAGGGCACAGTCTACTCAAATCACCCCACTATTTCAGGAAAATTACTCAAACTACAAAGTAAGCTAGTCCTGTTAACTTGGGCTTCGTCCTAAAATATGACATAAGATGCGATGCTAAACGAAATCTGTTACCTACCAACGTGTAGCTCTTATGTTCAATTTCGGTTTCAGAATCCTCCGAGTCTGAGTTGTCTTCATCTTCGCCAATCATGGTTTGGCAGTGCCGTGCCTGGCAGCAGTTAGCAGGCAATGATGGTGCACAGGGCCGATGTTAATAAAGTTTCTATTTCTCCCTGTAGGCCATGGTATCTACTTCCCCTGTGATTTTCACCTGTTGATCTCGCAATGTTCACATCGATCGAGAAAGTCTTGTTTTGATTAGGCCTCTGTGTTGATTATAGCCTAAAGGTTTGCTTCCGTCGATAGGACTAGCCTACATGATACTCTGGCCAATCCGCAAGCCACTTACAGATTGGCTTGCCAATCTGTAACTTACCAACGGATAGGTCTGCCTGTCTATTGGTCTACTGGCACATGATAGACACCTGGCCTACTGTTATTCTATAAATTACACTTCACTAGCACAAGACTACTGTACTGCCTTGCACAATGTCTTGCACATTTTTTGTGCCTGCACAGGTGTAGGTTCACTTAATTGTGCATATACATGCAGGCCTATAGCCTATACGTAGACCAGACTTAGCCTATAGATCTGATTGTATCCTATAATAGTCGGCTGTAGCCTAAGTGGTAAGTCTCTGTGCACCAAGCTGAATTTTATGTAGGCTAACAGTAGCCATCCTAAAAATATACAATCATGACATTTGTAGCCTATAGAGCAATTATTAGAAGAACAAGCTTAAGCACAAGCGTGATACAGCGTGCCCTATGGCCTACACGCAGTTAGGCCTAGGCCACTCAACTCTAAAGAGGTTTGAGGTCGATACTTGATATGATAGTCCTGATCTATTAGTTACACCCTCCCCTGTGTTTTGTACAGGTCTTTATTAATGCTTATATTCTGAACGGCTAATCTACATGTAGAGCCTAAGATTGTACCCAAGCCGGTGTTGGCTTTCCAAAAATTTTATGGGCTAAGCACGTAGGCAGTAGATGCATTCGGTGACGTCAAAAATGTCCCACGATTTTGACCATGACTGAAATCTCTGCCGAATGCCATTCCAATGAACTCCATAAATGGTACAACTTACAGTGTGTTATTTAGTATAATAGATCAGGATAGGCCCACAGTTTAAGAATGTTTTTGTTGATCTTAAGTTGTTTTGGAGGCCTAAAATTTGTTAGGCCTACTTCGATTTATGATGGACCTTTAATTAATGTAAATCTGGTCACATCGATTAATTGAATTTAAATGATTTTAGTACGTGAACAAAAAAAATTAAAGACCTATTGTGTTAATTAGGCTAATCAGCAATCGTTTATATTAGGCTATGCTCAGAATTTACAAACTAACATTAAACTAGGATTTGGTTTCCCCTTCAAATCTTCTCGCCCTTCGCGATGAAGCTACAGGGCGCTGGGCTTGCCTGGTTGTGTCAACTCCAAAGGAGCTGTGGTACTTCGCGCAACCACCTGACCCCTGTCTCTCTATCCCTACAGCTCGATCCTTCAAGAGTATTCTCGACGGAAAACACCAAGTCATGGCTCCAACCCCCCGGTGGCCAGCACGCTTTCACCCGCGGATCTCTCCCCCAGGGTTGTACATTTTTTCATTACAGGGACTCCCCCGCACCCCTAGGATCATCCGCGTTGAGGTGGTACAGCAGCGGCAGCAGGCAGGGGGTGCACGAGCCGGCGTGCGTGAACCTTGCCGGAAGTGCCGGGTCGCAGGCCGCGCAGGCGGCTACCATCGGGGCCCTCACGTCGGCTGAGCGGGCCGCTGAGGCGGCTGCGGTCGATTACGGCGAGCCTTCAGGGGGGCAGGGACAGCATGGAGGGAGTGGGAGACAAACCAGCGTTGGACAGGTAAAATGTGTGATATTCCCTAATATTTGCGTCGCTGTGCTATGTGCTAATCTAATACTAAGCTAATTGCCGGATCCCTAGTACTACACTCTTCTAGCGTCAGCTTTGCTGTATTGTAATAACATTATATTTCTTGATTTTTTGATGTGGCAAACAAGGCGCGAACCGGCGTCGCGGTTTCTGTGGCGCCAGAATATGATACATTTGTCAAAAATCTGACCTCCGGCGTCTCGCAACGTCCGGCGTCTCGCAAAAATTGTACTCCAGATGCCAGATTTCAAGGGTCTCGACGTCGCTGTAATAGCACTATTGTATTAGTATGCTACCCGATGATGTCCCATAGCTGCAATGTCTATCAGAAAATGAAGACCCTGGCGTCCCGAAACCCCAAAACACATGGGCCATGGCGTCTGGACGCTAGAAAGAAGCAGCTTGACAGGAGCTCTGATTAGAAACATTTATTATCCTATGCCAAAAGCTGTACAAACAAATAAATAGTGAAAAATTTGCTGGTACTAATATGCAGTACTTTGCTAGACTTTGATCTGGTCACGCTGTGCGTGCAGGCCGCAGCCGAGGCTCACCGTCACGAGAGCAACATCAGTCTTCACTCGGCCATGCAGAGCTCAGTACCCCTCCCCTATTCACATGACAGCAAATCCCCCAACCATCGCAACATGCCCCCAGCAGGTGGGGCAGCGGCCCCCGGGGGGCACCTGCAGAGGGACAAGTTTCTCTACTCGGACCAGCAGGTGGGAGGGGGCGATGCGGGGATGTTGGAGGAGAAAACGGCCGCCCCGGCGCAGCTGAGTCAGAAGGAACGAATGAAGAAAGCCGTGAAGGAGTACGGCGCTACAGTGGTTATATTCCACGTGAGCATATCGCTGTGTACGCTTGGCATCTCCTACGCAGCCGTGTCCAGGTATTTGTATTGATTCAACACAATTTGTGAAGAGCACAATTATCAACTAACCTGTTTTTAATATTGCATCGTTACTTTAGTTACTATTGTTAAAGGAATGATTGTAACAGAAATGTGACTGCTATGTGTATTTGCATCTCAACTACTTGTCAGTATTTTTATTTAGCCTTGTATTGTAGTGTTTTTTATGTTTTACATCGTATTGGATGTTATGATATAGACACGCAATAAGCAAACTTAACATTTAGGACAATTTTTTTAATGCAACAGTTAATGTTAATTCATGGTTAATTTGTTTAGTAATTAAATGCTTTGATTAATTAATGGTTGCCATTTTGTTAAATCTCTTTCTGTTTCAGTGGTCTGGACGTCGTCGGCCTCCTCGCCAAGCTCGGCGTCGGGCAGAGTATTCTCGAATCCAAGATGGCGACCGGTGCGAGCACGTTTGTGGTGGCGTACGCGGTGCACAAGGTGTTTGCGCCGGTGCGTATGGCTGCGACGCTCACTGCCACGCCGATCATTGTGCACTATTTGCGCCGCGCGGGGGTTCTCAAGGCGCCCCCCGCGCGCAAGCATTAGAACTTCAGTGACACCCGTGTGTGCATGAAATTTTGATGCCCTCGCATGCAAGAAAACGAGAAGCTGACTTGTTCCTGTTCAATACTAATGCTTGGTTTCTAGACAAGCAGATTCCAGTAACAAATGTCCTATCGTATTTGTAAGCTTGGTTATATTTGATTCGAGTCCTAAGTTATTTTTTATTGAGACCTAAGGCGCGCAAAAAAATTTGAATTTCAGTAACACACGTGTGGATCGTCTTGAAATTTTGACAATCCTATCGATCACGGCCTAATAAGGGTAAAATAGCTCGAATGAAGCACAGGTGGCTATGTGTGTTTGACATAGGATTCTACCCTTGAAAAAGTTGAGCAAAAATGGATCACGCATTAACTTGAGAAAATCTTTGCGTTTGCGTGGTACTGCTAGCGCTGAGGAGTTAAATTTAAGCTCTCACGCGTCTCGATCATAGGTGATTCAGTTGAGAAATTTCTCCCTTATTATGCCATAATCGATAGGATCGCCTAAATTCTGGCACCCTTTCATGCTAGAACAGAGCGTTCACTGTTCAATAGTAATGCTCGGTTTCTAGACGAGCAGATATCTATTCCACTTAACAAAGATCCTATCAGATTTGTCAACTATATTCTATTTGGTTAGAGTCCTAATATATCTTTTTATGCAGACTTTCTGATAAACAGTCGGATGGAGAGATATCTTCTGTCGAGACACTTAGAATAAGCAGTGCTATGAACAGACTTTGTTGCCTCATGCTTTATTAATGATCATGACTCTTCATGTATCATTAATTTACATTCTGTAATCAGTATCGTGCACTATGTGATTTTGACGCTCATCTGTGTTATATTTCTTTGCTCGTATTGCCTCTGTGCTGCACAAAAACTGCACGGTGGTGCTTATACTTTCATTACTTTTAAAATAGAATTTAAAGCGATGGGAATGGTTTCGTGAATTACGCTTTTTTTAGATCTAATTTTCACTTCTGAAATAAGTATTTAACTATGAAATCATGGCTTGTAATAGAGCGCACCTCTTATTTTGTTTCGTGATAATCAAACCGTTGTGATATTATGCAAATTTGCAGGAAGTCTCTGATCCTACCATTGATCAGGGATAAGTTTAGTAGGAGTAGTGCTCCAAAAACGACGTTTTTTTGACACTCTGTGTGGATTTAGAAATGAGTAGGAGTAGCATAACTGGTCAAAATTGACGATGGTGGAGTAGGCCTACTTTAGGCCTACTCCTTTTTTGAAAGGCATAGGAGTGCAGTACTCCTGTTTTATAAGCAGCAGGTTAGTCCGATTTTGTAAACTGGCTAGACTGAACTCTGAATGGTAGTATTGGCTGTAACGTTTTTGAATAGATTTCACGATGAACCACAATGCACAAGTTAGCCGAGCACTTGTCCGCGTGTAATGTTCCTTGATTTTCATGAGATGTAATTATTGTTATAATTATGTACTTGAGTCGGCACACTATGATACGTAGGCCTACCTACCTACCATAATAATCTTTTGTGTAATACCTGTCTTATCATTTCTGGACGCTGTGTGAATGCAAAATAGCAATAATAATCATTACATAACTGTGGAAGCCAAAGACTACAAAATAAAAACTGAAATTCCGATTGTCTGTCCGCATCATTGGCAGAAATAACGCCTTCAAGCCGTCATCTTTCCACTCAGTTTTATATAGTCTTTGACTTGCCAGTTTTTCAGCCCGCTGATGCATGGCGGTATAGACCTGCACTGAAAACGTATAAATAAACCGAGTGGCAAAATGGCGGATCGACGAGGTCACGTGTTTCTGATCAATTCTACGTCCAGTTCGTATTCAAAAGTCTTTGGTTAAAACTGTTGATTTGACCAAGTTGTTGATCTTTTTCTATCTCGTTGTATTAATTTGTGCGTTTGTTTTGGTCATCTTTTAAATGTAAAATCAAGTCTGCGCTATCTGGCAGACTAAACAAAATTGACAGTTTATAATCGTGCTGTTGCGTGCAACAATTTGCGGCCGATGTGACAATTACATTTGACCTCACATAATTTAATTTGATTGAGTTCTATCAGTCGATAGCTACTGTTAGAATTGGATCCAGTCATTAATTAAGGGAGCATTGGTGCCAAGCGACTAATGGAATCTGTAGCATTGTCCAAAGCATCGATTCGAATGACCTAAAATCAGAAATTGCAATGTCAACGGAATATTGCAGAGCATGCATGACGCAGGGATAGCTTTGTTTTCGACATCAAATGGGCCTACAAGATGATAGCTTAGTAGCTGCCATAGTTGATCAGTAGGGGTGTTCGGAGTCCAAACCCCTGGATGTGAAGAATCCGAATCTCGAATTTTATGAACGCGCCTATCCGGAAGCGTTCATAAAATTCGAACCTTTGGATCATTCTGAAGCGTGCGCCTAAGCATTAGGCCTACCGATAAAGGCGAAAAAGAATATCATACACAGCCAGTAGAGCCTATAGACTAAAGCCGGGTTTTTCCAACTAGTGTTAACTTCTAATCCGAGATTTATTCTGCAAAAACGCTACTATGGCGCTAAATTAACATAGATCAGGCTTTCAGCGCGCTCACTGGGTGTGATGACATCATGACCTCGGATTTAATTTTAACACATGATGGAAAAACTCGGCCTGAAACTCGAATAAAGCTGTACGCTAATTGGCTATTAAAGACCAGGCTATAGGCTACAGTTTCCTACGTAGCCATGCATTTACGTGTAGCTTGAAGAAAATTAAGCAACTAGCCTAGATAAGGCTCTGCTGATGAAATGAAAAAGCGAAATATTGGACGTCTGATAGCCCATCCCATAGTGACGTATCCCACATAGCATTGTATTGCATAACTTCACGTGTCAATTTTTTGCAAGGTCGCTTTCGAATTCATCTGCTGTTAGCGCATTTGGAAGCTCTGTTGCAAATTTCGACAATCGAGACCTACAGAGTTTTCTCAATTATATAAACTTACCCATCCCCTAAAGTAGACGCGAGCATATGGACAAACTGCCAGGACCCCATAGGCCTACCGCCGCGTAATGGCATGAATCAATAACCAACACGCGTACGATCGTGCTATTGAATATGACTGTATCAACTGCCATAATGCTTAACATCAGCCTATGCCTCACACATTTAGGAACGTGAATAGTCCCAGTGACGCTTTCATTGCAAAACGCGTCACGCGCGCATCCGAGAGACTGTAGGGCACGAATTAGAGGACGAGACATTAGGCATTACGACGTCCACTAGCCTGTACGACGTGGCGGTTCCGAGTGCCAAAATCGATTCCCTCGATTCCTAACAAAATATTCTACATAAGCGCGTCTATAAACTACTGAAATGTAAAGGCCTTTATACGTTGACCATTGCTAGATAAAATAGCGGATAATTTATATTGATTGAGCCTGGGCCTACAGTAGCAGTAATTAGCCTGCAACGTGTTGCGGAGTATAGACTATAGGGATAACGTTAGAATCGTGCGACATCTATAAAATCGGGCGAGCGAGCAAACTCGGCAGTAAAATGGCTCTAGTCCAAAGTTTAAGACCCAATCCTTCCTAAAGAATTTCATGAAACCGGCAGCTGACAAAATAATTATGCTAAGTCGACTGTGAAATGTAATGAATAGGCCTGTGTGTGCTCCATAACCGCGTAGACCTATAAGTCAAGTATGCACCTCAATTGACCACATCAATCTACCATATTTATTTACCACATCAATCTACCGCATCAACAAGATGAAGAAACACCGCATCACCCCCAGCGACTTTTCAGGGGAGATCAAACACCGTGGCCCGGGCAGCTCTCTGGACGTCAAGGCTCAGCTGAAGAACACCAGCTTCGAAACGGTGTCTCAGTACGGCCACTCTCCCGTCAATGACGTCATCAAATATGGCGACTCTCCCGTCAATGACGTCATCAAATATGGAGACTCTCCCGTCAATGACGTCATCAAATATGGCGACTCTCCCGTCAATGACATCATCAAGTATGGCGACGCTTCTCTTGATGACGTCATCAGCCCGCAGCAGAAGACGCTGTTTAAGATCAACATCATAGATTGCATGACGTCGCTGATCTTCAGCATGAAGATTTTCGGGATCTATTTTGAGAGGCGTCCAGACGCGGAGGAATACGATCAAACAGCCTGGGCCACTAAGGTGGGCTTAACCCCTAGTTGAATACTTTAGTTTAGAATGCATTTTGAGACTTTGGAACTTTGCGACTTTGCGACCCATAGTCGGGTTTTCTATTTAAAAGAGCGTCGTTATCGTCTCTTTTATGGTCTATTTTGTCGGCCTCGTTATCGTCTCTTCTGATGTGCAGACGATCGACTCTTGAATTTGATGAACCTATGCTACAGGCCTAATGCAGGCTACTTCATTATGTTTGGAAGTCGCTAAAGTTTTTCCGACGTTAACCAAAAGTCGATCTTTGTATGTAATGTGTTAGCGCACCGGGTTTAACTATCGCGCGACTTAAATTTCTTTAGACCCCTAAGCACTTCATTAATTGAAAGGCAACATAGGCCCAATAATCATGTCGAAATAAATTAGATTTGGAATTCGAAGCTTTTACGATGAGTTTGACATAGGCTAATCGGAGTTATTGTTATCTTGATTGATTCGATCGCTGGTTATTATTATTTTTCTACATTTTCGTTGTTAATAATAATAATTTTCCTTCCATGACATATAACACAGGTGCCCCTTGGAGGAGCGCCGCAAGTCTCGGCCAGGGCGCCCCGCCGCTGGTTTCAGGGCCCCGCGCACGCCTACAGCCTCTGCGTCCTGGTCGTCGCCTGGCTCAACCTCTTCCGCATCCTCTCCATCTTCAGGTGATGACGTCACGTCACGTTTGCGACAGCATAAAATTATGTGTTTTTTGGTGCTTTTTGACAAAGAAACAGTCGAACTGCGCTTTTTTGACAGAAAAATGGATGAGCTCTATTATGAACGGCAACTCAACGATAATTCGAAGGTAAAACCACCTTAAGTCAATGGTAAATCAATAGTAAAGTTACTGTAGCCTCAATTTATGACAAATCAACGGCAACGTCGGCAACTCATCAATGGTAAAGCAGTTAACGGCGAATTAACGGTGAATTAACGGTGAATTAACATTAAAACAACGTTGAATCGACGGTAATTAATTAAATTACTTTGTTAATCAATTAACCAATTGCTAATGAATTAATTCTTGGACCCGCCCTAGATGTGCATGTAGGCTAATTCTACGTTTCAGCTCTTCGGACACGCTCGGACCCGCACTCTTCTTCAAGCTGCTGATTGTCGCGTGGACGTTGATGTGCACCGTCCAGATGACCGCCTACTACCGAGCCTGCTGCAGCGGGCGCCTCACTACCGTGCTCACGAGGGTCGGACAACTCTGCGTGTCTGTCACATTTATCTGCGATTCCATGACGTCGTCGGCTATGCTGGTGTCCGGGCTAAACTTTCCAAAAATGATTCGTAGTCTGTTTGAAAAAAATGCTTCTCATTTTGGCGAAGTCACGCCCGTCACTAAATCCAAAGCCAGCCAATCGTCGCATTCTTAACTTATTAAATAATCTATATTTGGCATATCATGATGCAATTTGACAATATACTCATCTACATGACGTTGTATCATGCAACTTTGATGCGTCCAACCTAAACAAGAATTCTGGCCATGGGCGTTTCTCATAAAAAAATTCTCATGAGAATTGCTATGCAGTTTTGGTTGTGTTTTGGCCGTATGCGTCTTTAAATATGTTTAGTCATTATGAATTTGAGACCGTATTCTTAGGCCGTGCCGGGCTTTTGGTTACGAATGAATACAAGCACGTGATTCGTGATGACGTTCACATTCATGTGATGCATGCGGGGCCTACGGAGTGCGTCATGAACAGGTGCCCCCTAGCGAAATCTGCTGTTATTACAGCTGTCCATTGACGGGTCGTCAGCCTGTGTGCGCTGCCTCACCAACCACGCTCGTCTATTCTCCGTCTACGGGTGGATCATCATTCTCTTCAACATAGGACTGGCGGTCTACGGCTTCTTCGTGCTCGACTTCTTTGACATCATAGTCACTCCGTTCTACGTCCACGTCAGGTATAGACAGACGAACTTTTATGGAAATCTTTCTTCTCGATTCTACGCTGCTTCGCTTTTAACTTTGTGCTGTTTTTTTAGTAACAATCTTTACTGCTTAATTATCATCAGTATTGGAGTATAGCGACCCTCTTTTGCTGCATACATTTTTATCTCAGCGAGTTTGTGCAGCTGCTATCATGTCTGACTACACGTGTACTTTGTACCGGCCTCTGCTGATGTCCTACTTTAGCGCGCTTTATCGCGCTTTAGCGCGCTTCAGTCCCGCTCAGCATCTGTAGATCTGTATTTTAGACAAGTCACTTACGAAAACTGTAAATGTTCTATCGCGAAAGTTTGAGCTAAAAACCATTTTGATTTGATTTGAATAGTCTCAGTTCCCGCTCAGTGCAGCTCGCCGTGAAGGCTGTCTACATTGTGATACACATATACATGAGCGCCTGTTGGTCAATGCCTTTCTTGACCAACTTGCTGGTGGAACTCATGGTGTCGAGGGAGTTTCAGAAGATCAACACGCGTGTGAGGGCGGCGATCGGCGTACAGAAACGAAGGCAATGTTTGAATCGCTATTGGATCTTGAATCCCTTGATAAATTTTAATAATTTTAAAGAAATAAATTTAATTTTTAATAAATTTTTATAAATTGAAGAGTAGAGACTAACTGCTGGTTGCTCGGCCTCGATTTAAGTGCGAATTAAGTACGATTTAATTTTGTAGTCCGAATTAACCAATGGATATCTATGAGAGAATTGTATCGAATTATTTGATTGGTTAGTTTGGACCACAAAACTAAATCGAACTTAAATCGAGGTCGAGCAAGCAGCAGTCAGAAATTGATTTTGTTTTTTATCTCGGAGATGTTACGTTGAATTGTGCGGAGTGGTGCTCTTTTTAACCATCGACTATTTGTTGCTCCTGGCCGTTATAATGCATGGCCCGTTATAATGCATGGCCGTTATAATGCATGGCCGTTATAATGCATGGCCCGTTATAATGCATAGCCGTTATAATGCATAGCCGTTATAATGCATAGCCGTTATAATGCATAGCCGTTATAATGCATGGCCGTTATAATGCATAGCCGTTATAATGCATAGCCGTTATAATGCATAGCCGTTATAATGCATAGCTTACAGCAGATTTTAAGGACTTTTCACTGATTGGCACGCACCAGCGCTCTGGGTGTGTGGCGCCCAGAGTCTGCACGTCTGTATTGTAAGCGACAGCGCAGTTTATTCGCCTGACTTCCCCTACAACGCTATGGTTAAAGTTGCCTGCAATAAAACTCTACGCGTGTACAAAGTACATTGTTATGCATGTTAGGGAGGCAGCGAGGATGAAGAGTGGGGCAGGGAACGGCGGTCTTAACGTTTCCCTGTGGGAGGCGAGTCGTTTAATTACCGGTCTCTTCTTTGAATTCGACTGATGATTAGATCTCAGAATTTTGATGTGCATTGTGAATTTTAGAGTAGGCTACAATTAGGATCTTTCGAAAGTAGCCTGCGATAACTGTACGATAAGCTACCTTTAAATGCGTTTGAATAGTCTGGACACTTATTATTAAGGCTGGAGAAGGCCTAAGTTCAGGGAATGTTTTGATAGGTGCCCGAATAGATTTCCTTTTTACACTCTACGGCGTCTATACGCACTGAGAAACAAAGCAAGAGATAGCAATAGGACTACTAACTGAGCATCAGCAGCTTATTGTTAACCAAACAGGACTAGCTTCGGCAATATGTCATCCTTTTCAAATTAGCCGTCATTGCGGTGTCAGTAGCGTTGAAACTTACGACGTAGACCCGAAGGATATGATTTCATCGTGCGATTTGGGAACAAATGTAGGCCAAAACTGAACCGTGCTCCTATTTGATGTTTAGGGAGTTCCCGCGAATACTTCTGCGGAGGGAGGCTTGGAACTTCTTGAAGGCCTGAGATTGGAGCACCAACGCATGGCGAGAATTGTCGAAGTCAGTATAACGTAGGCCTACAATCGTGTGATGTAGAATCACAATGAATCTATTCGATGTCACTTTTATGTGACGATAAGAGGTGACTAAGATCAATGTAGATAGCGCTGTATAATATCAACTTATTTCTGTATCTAGGCTAATATTGTAACAACCTATTAAAGTATGCCTAAGCCTATATAGTTAATCAATTGTACTTTAATTAAGAGAGCTAATGTTTGTAATGTTGAGCGGGTTTTTGGACGTCTTCATGGAAAACTCTTGCTCTAGAGCTGCCTTGGTATACGATAGGCAATGCGACAGGCTCTCTCGCAATTGATAAACTCCATGAAAATTAAACCAGAACTTATTAATGTAATAAGTTTAACCTAACGTGTTGAAATCAATAGACAAGCAGTTAGGCCTACGTGTACGCGTGCACTAATCACGTGTTTCATGTGCATAAAAGTTATTCAATTATATCCACGCAATATATCCGCGACTTAAGATATTAAAGTAAAAATTGCTATTAGAATTTAATGAATTAATTTATTGAATTAAGCAGTAAACAGTTTTGTTGGACAGTGTATCATTCAGCTTCTGTAATTATTGTGATCTCACGTGGTTGTGTTTAGAGTTAAATTTGACTCCTTTGTTATTTTTGATATCTATGTCAGCATGATCCCAATTAGCTATAGCTAATGAGTTTGTTTGGCTGGTTGAGGTTGCCGACAAGGGATTTGCCGCTCTGTGTAACGGCATCACCATGGTTTGCTCCTGTTGCGGCGTCATCGGTAATTCCCATACTGTATTCTCTATTAATTTAAATCATTGTTCTTCTATAGGCTATCTATTAATTTTCATTAATGATGTATGTATGGATATACAATGCACTTCTCACGCACCGAAAATATGTCACGCAAACGGAGATGGAAAAATAGGGTCTTCATTTGCTTGAATCGTAAATGCGGGATGAAAATTTTTCTTTTTATTTTCAACATTGATAATCTATCATTCAGCTGCCGTAACTATTGTAGTTTCACGCTGTCGCGTTTAAGGTTAAATTTGATTCATTTGTTATTTTTGATATCTATGTCAGCATGATCCTCTCTCTTAGGTCGTATGTCAATCCTACAGCAACATTAAACATAAATATTAGAATAAAAAAACTGATATAATTTCTCAAGCACACGCATCTGTTAATCGCATGGCAGGTACAAACAAGTATGTCATTTTACTGTTTTAAACAAGCACTGACTTGGTGCGATAGTTATCGTCTACAACCTCATCTGGTACCCGGGTTTGACCAGTTCAGCGGACGTGCTCGTTGGGAACATCTTTTGGCTGCTGCAGTCCGTGGGAGCTCTGGTCGCGATGTCCTACGGGGGAGTCATCCTCAATGTTTCAGTGAGATCCTAATTGGCCCATCGCACGCTGATCTTTGATAGCAGCCCTTAAATTTCTCTTAGTTTTGCATTTAAATAAAGTTTGTATTTTTTGGATAATAATAAATAGAATAACTTATGACGTCCACATCTAGCTACCGAAACGGACTTCAAACTCATTGTTATTATTTATATTAGGATTGAATAAGTTTTTATCTTTTGCTAATCAAACTTTTTTCATCTGTAATACTTCATCGCAAGCTAATGACAATCACCAAGTTTAAATTTCTAATGTCACTGATTCTATATTTTTGATTGTAGAGCGTAATCGGATCAGATTAATTCATTTTAATTCTAAGTTCACCAGAGCATTGTTTGCTATGTTAGGCTCACAAGATCTTTGAACGCATTCATGACATCGAGCTAACAAATCTGAGCTCGGAAACTATCGGACAGGTTCGTTTTGTAATACGTAATAATAATTAATAGTCCACTCATCGCATTGATGTCTATTTTGATACTTTGAAGCAGTGCTCGAATTACCGGGGGGGATGGGGGGGATATCCCCGGCACTACAAGGTGTCGTCCCTGG
>JAQIWG010000340.1:0-36669 GCA_034695025.1 Chamaedrilus cognettii
TCAGCCTGGGTGGACTAGGGATGATGCCTGTGTTGCCAGGAGGGCGTCCCCGATATGGTCGCCAGACTATGAAACGGGACAAAAAACTCATTATTATTATTATTATAACTGTTTAACCCCTAGTCGGCTATTCGAGTTCAAATGCATTAACAAGATGGCGCTGGCCTCCTCGACACGCAGCGAGCCTCGACGAGTCTAGCTGGCACGGCTATTCATCACTAATCATTACCATTCATTACTATTGATTGCTACTCATCACTATTGATTACTATTGATTACTATTAATTACCATTCATTACTGTTCGAAGCAAGTCTGCCTGACATGACTATTCATCACTAATCATTACGATTTATTTCTCTTAATTACTATTCATCACTAATCATTACTAATGGTTACTAATCATTACTATTCATTACTATTCGAAGCGATTCTGCCTGGCATGACTATTCATTCCTAATCCTTACTAAGCATTACTATTCATTACTGTTCATTAGCATTCATTACTATTCGAAGCCAGTCTGCCTGGCATGACTATTTATTCCTAATAATTACTACTCATTACTATTCATTACAAGTCATTAATATTCATTACTATTCGAAGCAAGCCTGCCTGGCATGACTATTAATTACTAATCACTAAATATTGCTATTGATTACTATTCATTACCATTCAGCTCGAGTCTGCCTGGCATGAAAATTCTTGATTTTACTTCACTATGGTGCAGCAAAACCAATGAGGTTTAATTACTGCTTAACTCAATTTAAGTGTGTCATATTAACTCGCTAGTTAAACATTATATGTTTAAGCGCTTCAAGTAACGTCCCATAAGGACTTGCATTTTGTCACCACCACTTTTCAGTTCAAAGTTACGTCATTGTAAATAAAAACAACAGCAATCGAGGTTTATTTTGAATGAATTTTTATTTTGAAACCATGAAAATATCACAGCCGTTCAAACCTGAAGACCTCTGATGGATTTCAAATTCATCTACAATCATTTGTCCAATCATTGTCACTCACTCATTCACATACATCCACATTAGATTCAATACACATCAAAATACACCAACCAACATAATCATTCAACCGTTCACATCCATCCAGATTAGATTCAATAAACATCAAAATACACCAACCAACATAAACATTCAATCATTCACATACATCCAGATTAGATTCAATAAACATCATCAACATACATCAATCAACACATTTACGACACAGAACACACGACACCATCTGGACATCCAGCTTAGACAAAGATTTTAAAGCAGTTGGACAAAGATTTTTAGGCAAAGATTAACCGGGAAACTTGCATGAACTGATACAGGATGTTATGCACAATTAGCATGTTTGTACAAATTACAAAATGTACATAGTACAATGTAACATGCTTCTTCTCCTTTTCGCCGGCCTCATTGCTGACGTTGTAGCACACTCGCAGCATCTTTCACAATCTTCCTCCACTCCTCTCTGCACCCAATTTTTCTCATGACGGCCTTCCAACAGTTGTCCAGTCCACCTTGCGATCTTATCTTCATACTCTGTTCTTGGTATTCCTCATCCACGCTTTCTCTGAACCCTTCGCTGCATAGCCGTCTTCACGACACTATCTCTGTCACTAGCTCATAGTGCGTGTCCGAAAAACTGTTTTCTTTTGACAATGAGACCAACTAATTCTCTTTGCGCCCCTAGATCCTTCAAAGTGTTACTCCGTTTTTCAGTGCAGTTTACTTTCAACGTTCTCTTTGTGTAATATGCTAATTGTCAATAAATTACTTCTCGCTGATATCTACCAGGACCCACGGGATCACTAGCGATCGGCTGTCTGGCAAGTCTAATCAGTGTCACTCCTCTCTTCAAAGATAGCAGTCGATATAGATGAACAGTAAACTTTTGCATCACTAACACAGGATCGCTTCGGCTTGCTGGTGACCTATAGCTTTCCAGGAAAACAAAAAATGAGTTGGGATCCCCAAAAATAAAAAATAGAGCAAAATAATTGGAGTAATGACATTTCATTACTCTCATCATTTAGCTTAATTTCTTTTTATAATCATGGAAGATAAGTCAATGGAACTCTTACTCTACACATGTTCACAAAACAATATGCCTCTACTCGATAGGTCTGAAGAACATCAATCATATACATTCACACAGATGAACCACCGATTATATTCACATCAGCTTCATTCATATCAACACCCATTCATATCAACAATTAAACATCATGCAATTTTATACTTCACATTCACACAACAAAAATTACGACTAAATTTACAATAGTCTCAGCCATAAAACATCAGTAAATAGCTGCCATTTACAATTACAAAGTTAAACTAATAAAACTAAAAAATGCTCACAAAAACTTATGTTTTAGAGCAGTTTTACACATGCAGTTAGAGCACGTTTTACATTAGTCAGTAATCCAACAATGTTTGAAACTTAAATTTTCAAACAAATACAAATCTTTCACCAATCGTCATAATCTATTACGTCATAATTTAGACAAAGTTGATAGAATTATTGAAGTGACAATAGTGATTAGAAATTTTTCTACTGATACACCCTACTTATTTCGGTGTTGGCCAATTTTGCTTAAGTCTGCAAAACCTTATGAAATGCAGTTTAAAAATCGAAGCTGGTACATACCTTTTATAAAGTCAAAAATTGTTGTTTAAAAAAACGCTTGAATAAGTCATAGGATATGCATTATATATTGTATTATTCCTCTTTAGAAAGCAAAAATTTCTTCTCACTTAAAAAAACCACTTTACGAAGTACTGTAAACGTAAAATTTTCGCATGCATGTCATTTTGCAAATTTCGCAGAATCGGTAAAATACCCTAAACTTACATGCGCCTAAATAATTCTCCAGAAACTATACACATCAGGACAGTCCTAAAAAATGTGAAATTACGTGCAGCAAAATGTATGAGAAGCATTTCTTGAAAATAATATGTAGCTCAAATTTTCTGTTCTACAGCATACACTTCTTGTGATAATGCACTAATTGAAAAAGTTAAATATAAAATATTTTACATTTAGCTATACCAATAACAAGTTTAAGTTTATGTTATCAGTTTGACAGAGAAATATACGTAAAATAAGAAATTATTCAATTGACATTTATGATTGATTTTACAATTTGCTGTAAAATCAATTAATCGATAAACCATCAATCAAATCATAATACTTAAGTAGGCCTACTTCCAAAATCTTCATCGAAGTCAAAACCTATGAAACCAAGCCAGTTCGGTGTTTCTGCCTCTGGCTGTAAGTATGAATCATAATGAAAAGTACCTTGTCAAAATGTTTAGTTACCCTTCCACAATTTACTATTAATTTAGCTGCAACACACATGCAACATAATGCATTTCTTCATTATTCTTCCATAAGGAATTGCTTTAAAAATTCAATTCTATTCAATATCAGAGATTACCTAGATATACTTGAAATAAATCGCTTCCATTAATAATGAACATGGTGAAATGTTGTTTCACTCATAGTACTTTAAGAGTTAATATTGCAGATGAAAGCTGCAACTTCAAAAGAGCCAGATTATGAACAGTTACTGTTCGATATCTGCTTTGTGCTGGTCAAAATCTGGTTCATAACAGCAGTTTAATATCAATCAAAAATCAAACACAAGCATCTGCTGTAATGCACAAAACAAATACAGCAAAACGATTGTGCAGTCTTCTGTATATGTATTGTATTTTTTATATAGATGTTTTCCATAACTAATGCTAGTGCTAATTAATGTTTGTGCCACAGAGCAGCCGCAGCAAAAAAATGTATTCACTTGCTTTAAAATGAAATAGATTATCATCTTTGCTATGCATGCAACGATCAACCGAGTGTATTGCATATCCGAACTATCTAGAGGCAGCCACGAAGCCCATTCACTACGAAAGCAGGATTTCTGCTTGGTAAGGCAAAATTTACAGCTAGATTTTTGGGCAAGCAGTGCAAGGCCTCAATTTCAGTTTATTTTCGCTACATATTCATTAACGAACTAGGGAATGAATATTACTGGTAAACATTGAAATATAAAATGGAAAGAGCCTTCTGATAGGCTGGCGCATGCGCAATGACTTGCATTGAATATTATAGACTAAACTTTCAATCGACTTGTCGTCAGTAGCATCAATTTTTTATTATCAACTTCGTAAGTATCCATTATTAAGGCGTTAAAACATTATTTGGTGTAAAGCAGTCACAGTCGCATTTGTTGCTGGCTGTCGACACATCGTATTATGATGTGTTGACAGCCAGCAACAAATTATGCGACTGCTTGAGTTGCCATTGAGCCAATATATAGGCTACTTAATCCCACAGCAGACCCCATGATTATAGATGACTGCATATATTTCGTAATCTATCGAGCCGTTTAAGGCAATTTTTATAGCTTTATATCATCAGAGCGTTTTTAATCTAATCTACAGAATATTACAGAGTGCATATCATATGAAATTGTATGGCAAATGGTGATTAGCACCCAGGATAATATCTAAAGATAGGAGAGGCCCTAAATTTCCACTATCATTATTATTCAAAAGGTTCCATAGGGTATGGAAGGAATTCACAAAATAATTTATCTGCATGCCTGCAGCATCATATTTTCATGAAATAATTAACAAAACGAAAAACAATCAACCTAGTTCAATATTTTGTCTTTATGCAGCGATACGTAGGCCCCAAACGCGTCCCGTAGTCAAATGTCAAATATACAAAGTAATATGCACATGTAACACGATATTGTTAGTATCAAAGTCCATAGCAGAATTTCCATGTCAAGTTTTGACCAGTTTTTTGAGCATCTCAATCTCTTTACCTGAACAAAACTTCAAGAGTCAGACACCAGAACAATAATAGAAAATATATTCCATCTATCGTGGCACAAAAGGCATATTCTTATGCCGATCGTTCAGCCACGCAGTGTCTTACGTGTCACAAGGGAATCTGTACCGTAAATCATCACGGTAGATCTGCAGCAAAAACACAAAAAGCTATAAATCATGCAGTTTCAACAATATGGACTTTAACATTTTTTATCTGGTTTAATTGACAATAGAACTAGGCAATTTATAGTGACAAGATTTCTTATTTATCACCAATTTCATATTTTATATAATATATCTTTAAACACATTAGAACGCTATACAATTTAATGGTATCAGGCCATAACGATAAGTTACGAAAATTACTATCAGAAATATATGAAGCCTAAATAATGTCACTGATTTAACTTTTTAATTTTTTAGAACTACATATATATATACCAAAAAAAAGGAATATAATTGTAACCAATGCCTATAGAGTATGGAGCTCACAAAATTTAATACAACATTAAAGCCTACTGTAACCTAAACAAGCAATCCTAACTACCTAATTCTTGTTTCGCCCCCTGTGTCTCTTGCCCCCACCACACTTCCTGCTGCCAATCCTTCCCCTCCACCCCCCACTTACACCACTGCCCGGCTCCGTGTCGGCCTCATCCAATGGCAGCAGGCCGCGCTTAACCTCTTCGCGCTGACCAATCCGAGAGCGGAGATCTAGGACAGCGTCGGGCGCGGCGATCACACGACGACCACTCTCCATTGGCTGCACACAGCAACGAATCAAGTTTAAATCTTATTGTCTGAAAAAATTATGCATCAGTTTCTATACATACAGTTAAAGTTCATTATAAAACATGAAGTTAGTTCTATAGCTAACAGTAAAAAAAGAAGTAATATCATTGAAGTAAACTCTGCGATAGCTCATTATTCACGCACATATAGAGCAAAAACTTTCACAAACATATTAATACCAAATAATAGTTTAACTATATCTCTATAGGCCGGTTGCTAGACTTTGATTTGAAGTGCCATTTTATTTTGTAGTCCAAATAAACCAATTAAAATATATGAGAGAATTGTATCGAATAATCTGATTGGTCAATTTGGACTACAAAATAAAATCGCACTTCAAATCGAAGTCTAGCAACCGGCAGTAAAAGCCTATCACAAAAGTTATTATCAGAAAGAGGACTTCAAGAACAATTCAGCCATGAGATCATAATTGAAGGACTTAAATGTAGATGCTTGACACAATGCGGGCACATGTCCAGTTTGATCCACGATTAAAATTTTATGTTTCATATACAGTGTCCGGCATACAACAAGTCGCGCTCGCAGCAAATATGACGGAACTAAAATTAACACTGCGTACAACAGTGCGCGTGGATGCACCGGGTGTAGACTCACGGTGACGGCCGGCGCAAGGATGCCGAGTCGTTGATGCACGGGCGCGCGCGGCGCAACCCTCCCATGCTCCTCATCCACTGGGCATCAACGACCGCGCCAACATTTCACAACAGTTTTTAAAAGATATATTTTTAATGGTTTTATGTTATGGCGCCAGATGATGTCATTGGGATACTACTCCAGTCCCCTTTTCTTTTTTTGGTAGTTTAGCTACCCGTGTATACCACAAAGGCTACACGGTCTGGTTCTGTGCAAGAGAGCCGACACAGAACCGCTCCTCCTCCCTTAGTCGCCTTTCACGACTCGCCCGGGGAGCTATGGGCCGCAAGCCAATTCTCTATTCTCTGTAGAAAGTTTAAATCTATGGAGAAAAGACTGAATCAACAGAAACAAAATGTTAAAGCATCATCTATTAGGGTGGAGTGCAGAAGTCATGAAGTTGAAAAAAATATTTATGTCTATTGTCTAATGAGTAAGTAAGTCATTCGGAATGACTCGTTTGTTTCAAGAAGGATCATTCAAGCTATTCAATTTCACAAGCATCAAGACAAAGAACACATTTCTCACAGAACCTTGTTAGGCATGTCAAAATCTTAGTCACCACTATGCATAACTACATAAAGACCACTGGATATGGAATCTGAACCTAGTTGGCATCTACGTCATAACAGTGATAAGACCAACGCTTCCCTAAAAGCTGCATTAACGAATTTTGCCATTGGCAGTCTATAGCAAGCGTCAGAAAGAAGAACATAAATGCCCAAACATATAACGCCATCGTTAGACTATGGCAACAAAAAATACCTAATTACTTTCAAGTTTTAACTGTCAAACATGAAGCCTTCGCGCGTATAGAATTTTGGTAAAACTTATGAAAACTATATTCGTCGCTGTCTCGCGGTTCATCCCCAGTCACACTGACCAATTGCATGCCTGCAGGCCTCAGCTTTCCGGCAAGCGACTTGGCAATGTCGCACAAGGATATATGTTGCAGGAGCTAAATAAACTACGGAGTTCCAACAACGCAACAAAAAATGGGGATGAAATGGGGAGTTCCACATGCAAAGAAATTTTTGAGAGGCAAAGTTTTACAGTAAATTCATTACAAGTCGGAAGTAAAATTGATTTTAAACAAGCCGCATGTATTCCTAAAAGCTGAACATAGAGCTCAGTAAGAATATGAAATCCATCCTTTATAAATAAAGATCAAAACAAGAGTAATTGTAAACTTCGCCACACTCACGTTTTTCAAATGAGATCCTTGTGCGTCCCACGGTATCCATCCTCGCGTCACGCTCGCTCCTCGCTGCAATCCTCTCTCGTTTACTGCTGTCCGACGGCGACTCAAGCACCGTACGCGAGTCGCTGTCTCGCGGTTCGTCCCCAGTCACACTGACAAATCGCGTGCCTGCAGGCCTGAGCTTTCCCGCAAGCGACTTGGCAATGTCGGCAGTGGTAATTCCAATAGCCCCAGCACGCTGGGATTTCCCAGCATCATTGCTCGTTCGACCGGTAATCCCCACGGCTCCTTCAGAAATCAGAGCGCCTCGCCTAGGCTTCGGCGATCCAGGTAGTTCATTGTCACCGGCTCTACCCGGCTCCACAGGAGGGACCTGGTTATTAATGCCAGCATGTTCAGCATCATCTGATTGCCCGATTGCGTTTGCAATGCAATCCTTAGTGGCTCTGTGAGGTTTTTCGCGTCGAGCCTCGCTTTGAGCTTCCTTTTCCGGGTGCTTGCTCCTGCGATGTTCCTCGCGCTTTTTCGAACGACCTTCTTCCTTCTTTTCCCCGGCTGTCTGACGTGACGCAGCCGGCTCGTCAGTCGGCGTGGCATCCCGCCGGCTGACGACGCTCAGCACAGACTTGACAATAGGACTGACGCCGCGCTCAGCCTGGCCCCCCACTGGGCTAGCCCTGCGCCGGCGGTCCTCGTAATTCTGATTTCCCCCGCGCGGCGTCTTTGTCCCCGGTGATTGTCTCGCCAGCGACGTCAGCCCCTCGATTAGCGGACGAACGTAGGAAGACTGTGCGATGGCTCGCGGATCGTATCGCCGATCTGATTCATCCCGTCGGAATCTCTGCGAGCGATCAAATCTCCTCTCCGGACGGACCGGAGGCGGAGCAGCCACGTCGGCAGCGGCGCGCTCCACAAAGTGTTTCTCCCTGCGCCTGCTCGCGGCTCCATCGCCTTCACTGTCGTCCTCCAGCAACTCGCTATCTTTCAGAGGGGAACCTTCCAACGAGCTCGTCGACGAGATGTTCGAAAAAGCAGACGGATCAAATTTATCGTCGGGAAGTCCGACGCTATTGCGGCCACAATCAGTGCCGTTATCTCGTGATGGATCTTCAGGTATTTTGCGACCGTGCAGTCGAGAGTCAGGAATTGAATTGCTTTCAAAAAGATTCTTTCGAGATTCAGCATGAGGCCCATCAGATTTACCTTTTCGTAATAGTTCGGATGAAGCTTCTCGATCAAATTTCTTGCGTGACGCTTTTGGTCTACCGGATCTTCTTTCCACTGGATCAAACTTGTCGACATCTTTATTTGGCTCTCCGATAGTCGCATTAGTTTCAATGGAAGTCATCTCCCTTCTAGTTCTATCCATTCGACTAAGCGCATCCGACTTGCTCCGTGAAATCACAGGATCAAACTGATGAGATTGAATGCGTGATCTCTCTGACGAATGAAACTCTCGATGTTCATTCCAACGGCGACTGTCAACATTCTGTCGCTCATCGTCGTTGACACGACGTACTTTGTTCCCTTCCATCGCAGCCATCGAGTGACTTCTTTTTCTGCTTCTTTTTGCTACCCGCGGCTGCTCGCCGGCTCTCTCAACGTCGGACGATCTGTCGGCTAAACGAGATGATGACATCAGTGCGCCTGATGGCAAATGGTGATACATCGAAGCGTCATTGTTTTCATTTAAGAATCGATCGCCGCCTGTTTGAAACATGCGCTCACTGTTGTTACGTGGCATAAGATCTCTGCCCATCCAACGTCGTCTGTCGTCATCGTCTCTGCCATATCCCATTCTATAGCCGACCTGTAGATCATTTTCATGTCTGTCATTTCCCTGTCGAAAAGTCCCCAGTCTGTCACCCCCAATTCTGTCATATCCCGTTCTCTCATTTCCTTGTCTCTCATCTCTCATATTGTCATCTCTCAGCCTATCACTTCTTAATCTATCGCCTTCTTGCCCTTCACTTCCCACTCTACCACTTTCCCGTTTGTTCCTATCCTGCCCATCATTTTCCATTCGTGCACTTCTAAATCTATCAATCTCAAATCTGTCATCTTGACCTCTAGCAGCTGCCTTTCTTCTGTCCCTTTCTGCCGCACCCTGTTTCTCATTCAGTGCTTGCCAGTCACCGCCCCTGCGTCGATCCTTACTCCCCTGTCTCCCGCTGCCGTTCCCCGTGCCCTCAACTTCCCCCATGCGCCGATGTCGTGGCGAACTTCGTGACCTCTCACGACGTCGATCGTCATCGCTGTGTCGTACTCTGTCAACCTTTCCTTCATCGCGTGCACTGTTTCTTATATCCCTAACATGACCATCGTGACTGGCCCCGTCTCTCATTCTCGGATTGCTGCTGCTTCTTTTTTGTCGACCATATGGTGCATCAGCCCTTCTGCCGGCGGTACTGGACACAATGCAATGCGATGTATCATCTCTTGGTCTCTGTTCGGTGCGACTGTGGCTTGCACTTCTGCTACGACGATTACTCGAACTCTGTCTCTGCAAGCGCTTCACACTGCCAATATCGTTGCATCGACTGTTGTCACGCCTCCTCTTGTTCGACGTGTGAAAACCGGCGGGACCATTCGGAGAATTATCCCGAAGGAGTACAGCACTGGATGTGGACAGGCGGTCAAAACTCTCCGCGGCGCTTATTTCCGATTCGGCATCGGAAAACTCGCCGGCCTCACTTTCTTCTTTCTCGGAGGAAGGCGTTCCTTCGCGATGCAAACTACCAGAATGACTTTCTGGTGACAAAGGCGAAGAATCTCTGACAGTGAATGAAGCTGGGGAGGCAACACATGGGGATGATCTTTGATCCCTTATGGGAGTTGATTTATGAGAAATTCTATCGGGAGACGATTTCTTAGAATCATTATCAGATGAAGATTTATCTTCGATAGGTGATGTTTTCGTCAAATTATTTACGCTCGGTGACGTCCGAATCATTGGATCATCACCAATAGGCGACGATCCACGGAAGTTTACTCCGAGAATCGATTTAGCCTCACCGTGAAATAATTTAGGGAAATCTTCTCCGGTAGAAGAATTACTGGAATCGCCACTTGGTGATGAGCTGCGAAAATCCCCTTCTGGGGAAGATTTAACAAATACTCCGCCCTTTCCAGGTGACGTTTGCTGAAAATTCTTCTCTGATGGTGACTTCTGGATATCAGACAGATTGGATAAACCTGGCTTAGCAGTGGAGAGAGGCGGAGGCTCAGGAGATTCAACCGAATCCCGGCTCGAATCCGGTGAGGGGCTGATTGAAGGAGAGGAGTCAGAGGGGGAAGATGGAGGAAGTTGCTGTGGTGATGATACCGGCCCTGGTCCCAGCACCTTCAGAGGATGCTTGAATTTCTTGCCACGTGTCCTAATCAATCGCGGCGATTTGGTCCCTGATAAGCCTAACGGCAACGCAACAGTTTTACTATTGCCCAATACGGACGACGCAGCATTTGATGGCTGCGCATTTACGTCTAGCGCCAACTGTCGCAATTTTTCCTCCTTTGGCTGGCTCGCTACGTTATTTAGCATCTCCGAATTAGCAACAGTCGCGCCATATGCTGCGTCGTGTGAAGCTGTAATCAATGTCTCTGCCACGTCACAACGTTTGTCAGACGACGAGACACGCACTGAAGGCACTGGGCTAAAATACGGAACGGATTTTTTATTTGAATCAGTCGGTACAACGCGACCCTCAACACCTTCGTTCTCCGCGCCCCCCGCACTCTGCTCCCTCGCAGTAACCCCTCTCCCAGCCCCCATTAGTTCCGCCCCCCCACCCCCCACATCGCCGGCTTCAGTCTCTGACAACGGCGCAGGTTTTTCTTCTTCTTTCTCAGGTGAAGGGTCTGCTGAAGTGGCAGTCATGTTGCGCTCGCCAGTGATGGACTTATCGCCAGTTGCTGGTTGGTTGACAGACGCCTCGGCTGCATCCGATCGGTCCGCGTCAGCCTCGGCTGCATCTGATTGGTCCGCGCCAGCCTCGGCTGTATCTGATTGGTTCGCGTCAGCATCGGCTGCATCGGATTGATCAGAGTCGGACTCGTTGTCACTCCCAGACGAGTCGCTCTCCTTGTTATACCTGGTGAACTTATCACCTGAACAGAAAATTGGCGAATACAAAATTCATCATGCTTGTTGAGGAGCTCGAGTCACCTGCAAATGCGAATACTACAATCGCCGACCCAGATTGATTCAGCAACAAATCGAAAGAAATGTAGGTAGCATCAATCAAATTAATACTGCCTGAGAGCAAGCAACCAAATCCAAAGTGCACAGAAACGTTTAGAGCACAGCATCAGACAGCCAAGGTAGAAATATCATCAGCAGTGATTACCGACATGATTACCGATAGCAAATTTATATAGAATATTTTCGTTTAAATCTCAACTAAGTGCTGAATAATTTTGGAGCTGGATTATATGCAGGAAGCTTATGAACAAGAGCATCATCGTGTACCTTATGTACAAAATTACGCATTTAACAGAAGCTTAAACAAAGTATATAAATTATGCAGAAAATATCTAAACATTATGTTCCATTTTGCAGACACTACCGGTAGTTATCAATCAGAAATTACTTGTTCAGAATATATTCATCAAAATATATTCACTTAAACTTCAAAGTTGCCAACATGCGCATGGCTAAGGTTGCTTATAAGCATCAAGCAATTAATTAATATCCAGGATTAAGAAATGCAATGAATACTTGCAATATCTCTTATTTTTATTAGCAGCAATCTCATCATCACTCTTTTTTCTTTTTTTCTACTGTTCATAGCTCTTTTTTTCACTGAACAGTAGTAGATTGCTGTCTCTTTCTCTTTTCTTTTTTTTACATCAGAAATATTTAAAAATGCAATATGATATTTAACAAAATGCTGGTCAACTCAGGAGCCTCATAAATACTAGCTCTACAACATTTATATTTTAATTGAATGAAGCTCATCTGGATTTCTGCATCAAATCAGCATGACATTGTCCAACTTTGCACAATAGAAATGAAAGACATAAATGGACTAGGTATACTAGAATGCAGTAAACACAATTTAACAGTTACAGGTCTCCAAAATAAAATAGATGTTGAACTAAATTCTAATATTTCTGAGGCACCAAAGTTCACCAACAAGGTATCCAGAAAGGTATCAATTGGCATCCAACAAAATAGAATATGGTAACTCACTAGCATTCATCAAATCGCTAGGTACAAAAAGTAAGTATTTGAAATAAAAATGTAAACATACACTAGAGGCTTTAAAAATGCCTTCAAAATAAATTCTGCCTAAAATTTGTATACACTGACAAGCAGGGGCCTCATTCAGGAAGCGATCTTATGACAACATTAGTCTTAAGATTGCCATAAGAGAATCTTAGGAAAATCTTATTTTTTATTGGAAACTCCGCATTGTCGCGCGCAAACCGCATGACGACGTCACGGCGATCGGATTTGATTTGTTTAAAATTTCAGTTACGATAAAATTTAAGATAATCTTACGAATTGTACGTGATTGAGGCCCCAGGTCAGGATATCCTTCTAATAGCTCAAAAACTTTGCTATTCATCGAATCATTCACCTGAAAGCTTTAAAGAACGGCACAATAGCAGTAGCCATCTTCCAGACCCTACATTCATTTAGATGTCAAGGGCTGCATTCAAGAAAAAGGAAAAAGTTTAATGGCTAGTTGCTAGACTTCGATTTGAAAATATGCTAAATCGCACATTACCCACAATGCAGTTTACGCTAAACTGCAGTTTGAAATTTTTGAGTTGCTCGACAATTTTCCTCGGTTTGAGTGCGATTGAGCAAATGCGCTAAAATATTACAGAACTCTGGTCTTTAGGAGCGTTTCGGAAGACCCAAATCGTGTTAATACGTGTTAATAGTGGTGAATGTTCAATAATTTTGCGAAAATTTGAATCGTGAAACGTAACCGACATTCTGATGTTTTGGCCGTTAAATCGCACTTCAAATAGCAGAAATGATCAATTTTAACAATTAATTCACAGATTGCTAAATCGCACTTCAAATCAAGGTCTAGCAACAGAAAATTTAGTTAAATCGGACTAAGTCAATAAATCGCACATAAACCGCACTCAAATCGAGGTTTAGCAACTAGCCGTAAGACAAAAAATGCTCTCAAACGAAATTTTCTCTTTCAAAATTTTCCGGGTCGTTAACTTCTGTCCCCCCAAATATTAATTAAAACTCACCACAAATGTTCCAAACATGCAGTATAAGTTACCGCATGCGGTATAAGTTACCGAATAAATATTCAGTGAAATTGGACAAAATGCAACATCATACGTGGACCAAACAGTAGCACGAGACTAAATATTAGACGAAATTTGACGAACAATTAAACATAAATGATTGACGACTATTTTTTTGGGTTAAATGTGGTTAAATGACTAAATATTTGGTGAAATTTGTCCAAAAATTTAGCACCAAAAAATATTTACGGTACGCAAAACTTTCCTCCATCCAGAAACTTTAGCGTATCTTTCGAGTGACTCAAATAAGAAAGCGAGTAAATTTACATCACCAATTAGCTATACAGGTGGATTACAGAGGATTTAATATGGTGTGATGCACACAACTGCAACCACGTTAGATGCAGGCAATGGCTCGGAATACGCCCACTCAAGCATAAGAACAAGACCTGCTGCTAAGGCTGGAATATTCATATAAAATATATAGTATTGTAATTTGAATAAAAGAACGATCTCAAAGAACAAAAAAGTTTCAGACAAAAAAGGATCGCACATAGATAGAAAAGAACCTCACATGTAACACATTTCACCCAGCTACAATTTCCAAACCAAATTAACTCAAGCACAAAGCCATCGACCGCCAACAAACTAACTGTCGGCCTGAAGCTGACGCACAACACCAAACAGCTCAAAAGCCAAGCAAACTTTAGTAGCCTACTCTTAGCCTTTGGCTTGACGGGGCTTGCAGTCGTCTCGCCTCCCCCTCCCGCCGCAGCCCACTTGTCCTGAGGTCGTTCCAGCGCAAACTCCGCCTGATTTGCTAGCCTCACCGGCGGTCTGGGAAAGCGAGCATTTTGATTGGCTCCTGGTTGCATATACGGTCTAATCCCTGCCGCCCTAAATGGGGCCATCCCCGCCGCTCCCCTGATCGGCGCGAGGGCTCGATTGGGCCTCAACTGCCCCCCGGTCGCGGTAGCCAGGGACCGGAGTTGGTTATTATTGAGTTGCATGCTGCCGTAACGAGTCCGCTGGTCAAACCGATTTCGCGGGTCAAAGCGATATCGCGCCATATTCGGGTCGAACCGGGGCTGATAGTTATACCGCATGGCCTGCTGCGGGTGCTGCATGGGGCCGCTAGAAATGAACTGCGGCGGCGGGGGGCCGTTCGTCGCGCCCCCTGCCGCACTAGGCGTCCTCGGGGGCTCCGTCGGGGTCGGCTGGGGGGGTGGTTCCGTCGCTATGACGATGAGGTTGTTGCGGTTGGCGCCGGTAACTGATGCCGGGTTGGGAGAGCCGACGGCGCCACGTGTCGGTTCTTCCGGCGCGGTGCCACGTTGGGGGGCGTATTCAACCGGTCGCGGTGGAGCATAGAAGTTCCCGGTGGGAGGGCGAGCGAAGGAAGGAGGGGGCGTGGGGTAGAAGCGCTGCATGGCTGGCTGCATAGCCGGCCGCATGGCTGGCTGCATGACAGGTTGCGTGGCCGGTTGTGCACCGGAATGCATGGTTGGTTGCATGGCCACAGGCTGAAGGGTCGACTGCAGTGTGTATTGGGGTGGAATGGCAACAGTGTTCACTGGCGGAGCGTTGTATACCTGAGAGAAAAAAACAAATGAATGATTGAATTGATGAAATGAATGGAATGATGAATGAACGAAAGGAATGACTAATTCAATACAACAATCGATGACGACAACTTAAGGGCCAGTAGCTCAATCAAGAGTTATTTGGTGCCACAAAACAAAAATAACGTCACGAACCAATCAGATCTCAATCAATGATCGACCAAATTACATCGCAGATATTCATATTGGCGAGTTATTTGAATAAACTCGGATCATCAAATAACTTTTGATTGAACAACTGGGCCTAAGTGTATTCATTTTCAACAGATAGCAAATGAAGTAATACTATCCTAATTGCTCAGTTATCAAAATACTAGTTCTAAAACCATCAATAACAAATATGATCATAATTTAGCACAAATCCATACTAAAAATGCAGATCCTACATAATACGTCAACAACATATACATTATACAATAGCTGAGTACATTAAACATCTCCAAGCATCATATATTTTAAATATTAACGATGACAGCCATAAAGCTTACATGATGTCGGAACGTATTCGGATCAAACACGTGTCGATATTGCGCCACCGCCGGTGCAGCCGGTGCATTAGTCGGTGCATTAGCCGGCCCGGCGCTGCCCATGCGCGGCAGCCACGGTATGGCACTCGCCGGCATCGGCTGAGCCGGAGGAGCGGCAGCAGCGGAAGGGCCCTGAGCGGGGGGAACGGGGGCTTGCTGGGGGTGGGAGGGAGAATGGGTGGGAGGGGCACGTTGGCGGGAGGAGGCCTGGTGGGAGGAGGAGGCGGAACCAGGGTGGAGGGTGCGCAGCGCGGCGGCCTTGAGCGCGGCAAGGTCAAGGTCATCATCGTCCTTCTGTGAGTGGAGAAACACACCATGTTCTTGTTTTTTGCAGATGTTTAAGGACTGTGTGTAGCACAAAGACTACATAATGTCTGGTTCTGTGAAAGGGAACCCAGATATAATCGCACCCCCTTCTTTAATCACCTTTTATGCCTCGCCCGGGGAGCTCTGGGTTGCAAGCCAATTCTTTGTTCCCCGGCTTGCAGGGGCAAGCACGCACCATGTGTGCCATGAGGGCTCTTTGACAAAAATAACTGTGGCTCAACAAGGGTCATAGCAGTAACAATGTCTTAAATAAAGAGCATTTTCATGTTTCTATACGGGTTTAAGCTTCTGTAATTTAAATTGATCTAACAAAAAGCTACAAAAATGCTGAGGACCATGTGTTTGTTGCCTAAAATAACTTTAAATATTTAGTTTTGAATCAGTTATAATATTAGCAATTATTCCTAATACTGTATTGTGGTTAATTAATGTCTATTTGTTGTACGGCCAACTTAGGCCCAGTGTCCATATTAATGCAATAATAGACAAGATTGCTGGTACCTACACTACAGCGAGGCGCTGTGGTGTAGTGGTTAAGGCGTCAGACGCGAGTCTCAAAGACCTGGGTTAAAACTCCTGCACCAGTAACTAGAAACCATGGCATTACAAGCCCTTCAGCAAGGCTATTAAACACACAAGTATCACGAGCCGTTAACCCTGTGCCAGACAATTATTTATTTGGTTGGCGGCAGGAAAGGCATCCGGAAGTAAAAACCCAGCTCCTGCAGTCCTGATCCGGGCGCAAACGTCTAACCCATGGATGTGAACACTTATAGACTAGAGCGGCTAGTTAGTTCAGTTCCTGATAAATGGGAAAGTAGAAATTTGATTTTATGATCGGATGCCCTACCTGTCGCCAACCACAATTATAAATAATCCTAGCATGATTATTCTCATCTAGTGACACTTGTGTCTTTAATAGCTTTGTTGAAGGACCTGCAGCCTTGTACCCAATTGTTTCATAGTTAACAGCACCAGGATTAGAATCCCAAACTCTCAGCTTCTCATCCTGACGCCTCAACCACTAAACCAAAGCGCCTCACTCCTAAAAGTTCTACAAATTACACAAATACAGAAACAAATATTTAAATATCATCAACAACCCTGGCACTAAAAAAAGACTATATGGTCCAACTTACTTCTTTAACTGAAGCAAAAACCGCCTTCTTCATGGCATCTAGATCTTCGTCCTGCAATTGAACACAACTATTTAGTTAAGTAGCAATATTCCAATGTAGGAGCCTATCAACAAACCAAATCAAGCCAGGTAGACAAATCAAAGCAGTAAAATGTTCCAAGTCAGCACTTATGCTGAAGTTGTTGGAATCTGCTGATCTCTGCTAAATCTAAAAATGCGAGGATGTAAACATGACACGATCGGAGCCGACTTGTTTAGCCTTCAGGACAAATACTGATGTCAGCTTTAGTTCAGTAGCACTGCTAACGAATAATGCACTTTTTATCCTGGCCCTAATTTGTGACATATTCGAGAAAGGCGTGCGGCAAAATAAGTTTTTATTATGCCTTCGTACGACTCTAGGTAACACACTATAATATTTGATATATTAACACACTACGGCACCACATGTTGCTAAACACAATGTTTAAAATTCGTTTTTAAAAGTTACCCAAAAAAATACCCTCCCAATTTTTTCCCATTTGACAGATGCCCTCTTTGCAATGGTATATTTTTTGCTGCTGTCCCACATGACCAAAATTAGATCCAAATTTTTCAACTTGGAAATCGATCATTATGACTTAATTTCTGTATTTAACTGATTTAGAAAGCATTTTTAATTCACAAAAAATTACACCAAGATGAAACTTCTAGGTTGTATAGTTTTGGAGTTACAGCCTTCCAAAAATATTGGGTCAGCAAACTAACACAAAAATTGACCGACCTGTCATTTCTAGCCCGTTTGACCGAAAAAAAATTTTTTATGTATTCTTTTGACTTCTTTGCATAGAATGAATCCATGTACCGAATTTCATTAAAGTGTGAGTTCTGTTTTTTGTTTTTTGTAGTTTAGGGACCGTGTGCAGCACACAACAGCTATATACAGTCCGGTTCTGTACAAGAGCGCCGACACAGAACCGCTCTCACTTTTCTTTAGACGCCTTTTACGACAAGACCGTGAAGCTCTGGGCTGCAGGCCAATTCTTTGTTCTCCAGCCTGCAAGGGTAATTTGAGATGAGATTATTTTAATTACCTTTTTGATGAGTTGACATGGAATAACCCCGTGGTAAAGCAAATGACTAAATTTTAAAATTAAACAAATATTTGCAATTTAGTGCCATTATATTTCAGTCTCAATTCTGATTGGTTGCTGTTTGTCGACGTTGTGGCTGCCACGAGCTTTAGGTAGAGGCCATAATATGGATCCACATTTTTTTCACTCAATGCTTCTGTTGCTTTATTTAGCATTCTGTGCTTGGATTGCTTTGGTGTATTGTTGTGACTTTTGAGATTTTGAAAACGCTATTCGTGAACTGAATTAAGGTTCCGAATTAGGTAACAAATTATATTGCAGAATGCAAGAAACTCAAATATTACTAGGGTACATCAACTAGGGTACTTGTGAGGGGCACAAGAAACAGGTATGATAGTGATCCCCGATGTGTTTATACAAGACATAATATCCTGCATGTGTGTGGCGTATATCGCTGAATAGCACGCCCTAGTTAAAATAAATGTCCTGCAATCGCGTATTTCTCCTAATTTTACTCTTGGTCAGTTTCTCGGGTATGGTCCGATTTGCCGAAAACCGAATTGCCTAAAAGGCATTTTGACAAAATAAGACCGAATTGCCGAAAGCACTTTTCAGCTACCGTCCTATTTGCCAAAAAGTTTAAATCTAAGCTTAATCATAAACCTAGCCCTAAATCTAACCTAACCCTAACTAGTCCTAACTAAACGATCTAATGTCCTTTTATATTTCGGCAAATCGATCGATTTCATTTTCGACAAATCGGACAGCTTCCATCAGCTTCGTATAGGTATAGATAGATAGATAGGTATAGGTATAGATGTATAGATATAGATTTCCAGCTTTCATAACATTTGGCAAAAGTCCTATCTTGAACACAGGTTACACACACAACACAGGGCTGAACACCGGGAACAGGCACCTGTTGTCGAAGATTGGGAACGTATCATTGCTGAGGCTGCCAGAGGTAAACCAGTTAGTGTCGTATAGGACAACCAAAACTGGTTGGGCTCACAGCAGTTAGCCTTAACAGTTTACAAAGCTGGTTGTTGTACTACATGTGACTGCATTATCAAGCATATAGAGTATTATGGCGTGAATAACTGATTCTAAAAATTCCATATGCTCACAATACCCTCCTCAAAAATCATTAATGAGTGGAGTGCCTTAATCAGTATCGCAGTAAATAACCCTTGTGATGTCATTTATAGTTAAAGCCATTCTATATATCACGCGACATGCAATAGAGCAAGGTCACGCTTCCGGAAATTATGACTTATTTTTCTTATGTTGTAAGTAACATATAACTGACAAATACAAAAATCATTACAACGTAAATCACAAAATGTTATACACGAATAGCAGGCTCGCCTTTTTAGACATTTGTTTACTATATCTATGTGACCGTATTTTAACAAATTGTCTCGTAGCCATTCATTACACGACAGCAGCTGTTGCCCTTAACAATGCGTACGACTTCAAAATCATCAATCCTTCGTGCTACTAGTGAAGCAGGATAAATCGTCCAAGGGCCCTAGTCCGGATCGTTTAGGGCGCAAACGAGTCAGGTTTTTAAACAAAATTAACAGAAAATGCGTTACTTACGTCCGACATTTTGAACTTCTCGTTAGAACAACAACGAAAAGATGGCCCAACTGTGCGCCGAGTGACCATATTTAGCCATTACCGAGTGACCATATTTAGCCAGTTTGATATTATCATCGATTTGTGATTTAGCTCGCATTTTTCACGTGATGTGCCTTTTGCGCATATACACGTATTTATATTAATTACATTTTGTAAGAACATCCTATACTGCTAATTGTCAATTGAAGCCAAGTGGATCAAACTTCATCTGGGTAAAAGTGCCTAGCACCGATAGTTGGTTACATGCTTAAGCTATTCTATTAAAAATGCAGACACTTTGAAAATGTGCCCTAGTCCAGCTAAAACCGCCATCGGTTAAAATTAGGTTAACGTTGCAACTTGCAATTATTTTTCTGACATGTAAATCATGTGCTGGTCATTAAAACCCACACATCAGAAAATGCTCTTTGACACAGAATAACACACAGTATAATAACAATGTTGAAACCAGTAATTGCAGTACCACCAACTTTAAATGTTTTGATTCCTAGATTTGACTAAGATAGGTCGCTGAAGATCAACAGGCATTGAATAGTCAGTCCAATCTTTTGTCTGTTTATCGCACCAAATTGGTGCTAGTTCGATCTTGTTGGCGGAAGATCTTCGCCAGCCGACGCAGGCAAGAGGTGCCGGCCACCAGGCGGGGGCGCAGAGACTTGCAAAACTCTCGCTCCCCCCAACCCTGCTTCGGGCGGCGATCAAAGAGCATCTGAGAATGAAATCAAGCGACATTGTCTGAACATTTCAGCAAGTAAATTCTAATTGCATGCCGCTTATGCTATAAAATTTTATAGAGAAATAAACCATTTTTGATTTTAGGAGTTCAAGGATCGTGTGTATCAACAAAGACTATTACAGTCAGATTCTGTGCGGAGGGCCATGCACATAACCGTTCCACCCTTCTTTCGTCACCTTTTACGACTCGCCCGGGGAGCTCTGGGCTCTTTGTTCCCCGGCTTGCAAGGCGTTCATTAAAATGCTACACCCATTCGTTTAGGGTTTGATCATATTTCTGTGCTTCTAAGTCAATGGGAGCAAAATAAAACATAGGACATAATTGCGAAATTATTTTTGCAAGCTGATTAAATGAAATTGCAGATTGCATCCCTAAGCGGATTTTTACGAACGGTCGCAACCATTTATCATTCACATATAAATAAAAATGAGCAGAATAACAAAATCATTCACATATAAATAAAAATGAGCAGAATAACAAAATAGGTAAGCAACAAATTCACAGCAAACAATTAAATGCCTCTTACCCCCTCCAGCGAGTCGGCGATGAGGTTGAGGCAGTCAAGCGTGTTGCGCAGAGCAGCAGAGTTCAGGTTGCGTGTGGAGGTCACCAGTCTAGCACAGCTGTACTCCAGCGCTAACCTCGCCTGCATCAATAGCCAGAGTTAAGTTTAGCCCTGATAAAACGGCGTAGCACTACTTCTTCTCCTTCTAAAACAGTGCAACTGCTCAGCTTTTATAAACCACATAGGCCTACGCCACGATAGTCAATTTTCACCAGTAACGCTACGCCTGCAGCCTGCTCATTTCAAATGAGATGTCCAATTAAAAAAATCTTATTTTAGGCTTACTATGCCTGCTAAACTTAGCCCTGTCAATAGCCGTGACTACCCAAAACGAAAGACATGCTAGCAATCACGCACTCTCGCAGAATAAATCCTAGTTACAAAAATACAAATTGACTATCATAATCTGAATACTAGGTCAATAACTAAATCTGCAAGTAAAACTATTAACTTGAAAAAAGCATTGCAACGTTCGATAACAAACAGAAACATTTAGACATAACAATACTCGGAATAAAATCACTCTGTTTAAGCAAGTAATGTTTTACTGGTTAATGCTAATTGTAATTAAAATTCTAAGCATCAATGACAATCGACAAACTACATGCATGCCGAAGCAAAGTTTATTTACATAACTTACATCTAAGTAGAAGAGAGTAGCGGCCTGGATATGGCTGAGCAAGCTTGTGGCCGGGGTGTCAGTGTGGACTACAGACTGAAGCCCAGGTCCTTGAAACAATTCCACCCAGGCCCTGCGGCAAAACTGCTGAACGACTGACCTCGCACCCTTCTCGATCCGCCAACAGCACCGATAGTTTCTCTGCTGTGAGCAGAAATCAAATAAGTAGGTACGATATCACTGAAACAATTACAATCAACAATGGAACTTAATGATAAATGTCTAAAGAGACAAACAGACTATCGACTTTATATCTGTTGCTGTAAGCTAAGTGGCCATTGAACAAAACAAAAAATAATTACAACTGGTAAGTTAATTGTACATATGCACCCTTACCAGTATAATACGCTGCATCTAATAATTTTAGCTAGCCATGCATAGGCCGGCATTATTTCTAAAAGCCGAGTGAAGAAAATGCCATCAAAATTTCCGGAAATGACATTTTCACATTTGACGCATCTGCATTCGTTCTTCATGCTGACATGAAGAGAAGAGTCGAGGATCGGCTAGGCAGGAAGGCTGGACACTAAAGATCTGCCACGTGATATAACAGTGCAGAAAAAAAGTAGCCTATTCGTAGAGCTAAAGATTCATGGATAGGCCCTACATTGTGATGCAAAGAACAAAGCGGTTTTGGATCAGAGCTTTAGCTCATGCTGCTATGAGCCATAGCTTAGTTATGGTAAGGATCTGACCAGCAGTCTGAGCGCGAGATCGCTCAGCTTCCCCTGCAGGCCCTTGCTGTCCCAGCGCAGGCGCTTGTGCCGCTGCTCCACGGCCAGCGAGTAGTAGTACTCATTGAAGCGTGTCACGCTCAGCGAGTCATCCAACATCACCAGCTACAACCAAGCTTGTTTAATTAGGCTAGAGTCGTCCAACAACACCATCTAACCATGCTTATTTAATTAGTGAGTTTATTCAACAGCATCATCTACAACTACGCTTATTTAATTAGTGCGTCCGTGGCTGCAAGCGTGCAACCTGTGCAGCTTGGGAAACGGACGAGAAAAATGGACATGATGATCAGATTTCAGTTAAGCCCTTACAAAATAGGAGTAGCCTTACGACGATTGCTGCATATAAAACAGGAGTAGTGTAGTAGTGCTACTCCTATGCCTTTCAAAAAGGGAGTAGGCTTATTCATGAGTGGGGTAGAGGGGAGGGGGGTTGTCAAAATTCATTGGTCATTTCTTAACAGCACGCCTATGCACGGCATGATTTTCAAAGCCCTGCTTAACAGTGCTTTTTCTTTTTTCAGCCTTTTCAGAGGTGAATGCATCTCGTGAATGCAAATTTGGACACGCGTTAGGTAAGGATGATCTCCAAATATGTGGATATTTCAAGCAGCTGTACCTACTTACGACACACGATTTCAAAAAGCGAGTAGCCCTACTCCACTATCATCAATTTTTACGAGTAATGCTACTCCTACCATTTCTAAATTCGAGTAGAGTTTCAAAAAACGTTGTTTATGGAGTACTGCTCCTACTAAACTTATCCCTGATGATGATGATAATTATCCAACAGCAACATCTAAAACCATGTGTATGTCATTAAAGAGTCATGCAACAGTATCGTCTACAACCATTCTTATTTAATTAGTGAGTCATCCAAGAGCACCATCTACAATCACGTTTCTTCAATGACTGTGATAATCATTAATGATAATTATTCAATCCAGCTACACCATCAACAATCACGTTTAACGAACTATATCAACTTATTACATAATAGAAATAAAATAGAGTTATATGATAAAATAAGATTGTTGAAATAATCACTCAAAGCCATATTATTGAAAGGAAAGACATCATTAAAGGCAACAGTTTTGCTACAATTATAATTGAAAGCAACAATATTAGTCTAAGCACCAAGTGTGCAATATGCGTGCACACCAATGACACTCCGCATATTTTTCTGCGTATCGCTTTAAAAATTAAATTTCTGAATTTTCAGTGATTACACTGAAATCAGGAGCAGCCAACTGACGGTTGCAACAAATAATTAATTAACTGTTGTCGATTGGGCCCTAAATTTCAAAATATATACACAACATTACAATATAGAGCCTTATTTCGAAATGAATGACGTTTGGCTTCACTGTACCTGCAAAACTAAGCACAAGCTTGCGATCTTTTGCTGGATACAGCAATGTTTCGAATTCAAATTAATCGTTAAAATCGCCATTTTGGTGGGCCCAATCTGGCACAGACCAGTGTGCCCATTTTTTAGCTGATATGCAAAACAGACTTACGTTAGTTTTGTTAGTCTTATGTTAGTTTCTCATTATGTTTGATGCATGTACAGGTGCAGCAGCCAAATGTGACGAATTCCAAAAATCAATAACTGTTTCAACCGATTCATATTTTTATGCCATATTGTAGAGGAAAGATGAGAGTTTTTTTAACGTAATGAGTAAAATAGAAACGCACTGCGAACACAACACGTGTTCGATGTGAGCACCGCCGCGTGCCAGACGTACATGAGGAATGCGATCGAATTGTTTATTACCTTCTGGTAAACGTCTCTTGAAATGTGGCATTCACATCATTTTCAATGGCGGTGCTCAGTTTGTCGATGCTTGTTTGTTGATTAATCTATACAATCTGTGACTGATTTGCAAAGGAAGAAGTCCGCAGGGTTGAGGTTTGTGTGGTGATGCCTATGTGTGTTCTGTGCCGCGGCAATCAGTTGCTTGCCGAATTTTCATTCTCGTCAATTCAGCGTTAATTTTGTGATGTGCGTAGAGCCATCCTGATAAAACCATTCATCCTCTCTAACAAAAACTCAAATTGACGACAATACTCCACTGATTTTTGTAAATTGTCGATAACGTCCAGCATTCACGGTCATCGCGTTGCCTCATTCTCAAACCAAAACGGACCAAGGATGAGACACTTGACCGAGGCCATACAATTGGGTAAAAGAAGTGATCGTTCAGCTACTTCTTCAGGAATCTTCATTCCCCAAAACCATAGTATTTTCAATTAACTACTCAATTCTAATGAAAATGTGCTTCATCGGAGAACCGGAACAATCTAAAGCAAGAGCAATCCGACCGCACGCGTCAGCGAACGCCTGAAACGCGGCGAAGCCAACATGGAACATGTGTTGTGGACACTACAAGTTTAAAAAAAAATTGGATATGTAAAAAAACTCTCGTATTTCCTCTACAAATCAGTTGAACCTGTATATCATTTGAATCTGTTGAAAAATGAAAGTTATTGAATTTTGAAATTTGTCACACTTTGCTGCCGCGCCCTGCATTTATAGCGTACTTACAGTGAGTCCAACGTTCTTTCTGGCGCAGACCACTATGCCGTGTTCATAGCCAGTCGTGAAGGGTTGCAGACACTCCCAGCAGTACTGGTGGCGACATCTAACGCAGATCATGTGAGGGCAGCCGCCAAACTTCTCGATAGGATAATGGCATGACGGGCATCTCTTGTAGTGCACTGCCATCTTCACGTGAAGGCCATTCTTTGGGTTCTTCACCAAGAATTGGCCTACAAACAAACCAATGAACTTTGTTGTATAGCTTATCAGCAAATGAGCCGATGTGGGCATCATTGCAAACTTTAACCGGAAAGACACAAACTGACACATTCTGCAGTGCCTGCCATCCAATCCTCTTCATTCATTCGTTCCACATATAAGAACCACCTAAGTCTGACTCCTCCCTTTCTCAGCACCTCAGTTCTCCCTTTCTCATCACCTATGCTATCACAACTCTTAGCCGCCTGTTTCTCTTCTTTCTTCACAACTCTTCGCTTGATACTTATTCCTCAGCAGCCACACATTCATTTCATCATCATCTGTCCTCTCTAATCTGTTAGGTTTTGCTTATCTCTGGCCGAACGTGAGAATGGACAGAAGAGAAAAAAAGTTTGTCCGCACCCCACCCCACCCCTGTCACAAGTTTCTCATGTGCCTGTGCAAGCATCTTGGATCTGTTCTCTGAACGCATATATTTATTATCAATGCAAGAAGAAGAAGCAAATGTTGATGTTGATGTTGACAGAAAGCAGATTCATACCTCGCTGGTGCAGCATTTTTATGTAGAGTCTCGATTGGTCACAGGAAGCTGGCCAATGAGGAGCTTCGTGACATCCAAAGCACCAGGTTGATCCACAGGCACAGGCGACACAGCCATTTGTCAGGACTGAAATTGAATCGTCAGAGCTGCTGTACTAAAAACAATTCGCATAGTGACAAAGTACATTGTCAATTGACTTCCAAAATGCAATTTTTGCCTGAAAACAAAAGAAAAGCAACAAATACAAAGATGTATGCAATTTGAAAGAAAAACATTTGCTTTTGCGATTTAAAAGATCATAAATTAGGATCTTACTAATAAATTTAATACTTAATAACACTGTATCAAACTAATACAAACAATACAACTATACCCAAATGATATGTTAAACATGTAATACTGTGCATGCAAAAATAGTATTCTTACCGTTGTTAGCTTGGGGTTGATGAGCGAGACGGTTGCACTTATTCGTGGGACACCATGTCCATCGTGAGTGATCTCTTGCTATTTCTGCCTCAAAGAGGTAGGCAGAATATCGTCGGGCGTACACGATTGGTAAGAGGGACAACAGGGTGACCCGATCCACTAAACTCTCACACTCGTAACCCTATGATGAAACACCATTAAATATTTTGTTTTGTAATCAATCATAATTTTTAATGTAATTTGCATGCGTGAGATTCACAGTAGGATTTTGCACTATAAAAGTATTCAAAACTTGTGCCTCTTTCATGGAGGATCGATAAACGGAAAATTGCATGTATAGGCCTACGTGCGTCACATCCAGTGATATTTCCATTATGGAAATAATTCCTAATTCAATTCCTAATTTTATTCTTAATTCCTTTCTTACCAAATAATTTTACTTCAATTCCTAATTCCATTATCAAATAATTTCCATTCCTAATTTCCATTATGAATTTCAAATAATTCCTAATTATCATTCCTAATTCTAATTCCATTATAATTTTTTGGTCATAATCTTTATCATCTCGTGTATTATCCTAGATCTTTAATATCATCTTTTGAAAAACAAATGTCAGTTTAAACAAAAGTTTTTATTCATTAATTTTAATTATCATTGTATGATGCTTCATATATTGCTCATATGGAGCATTTTTCTAAAGACTACGCAATTTCCTTTGAACTAACGGTTAGTTGCAAGACTTTGATTTCAAAATATGCTAAATCGCACATTACTCAAAGTGCGGTTTGAGCTAAACTGCAGTTTGAAATTTGTGGGTTGCTCGACGATTTTCCTCGGTTTAAGTGCGATTTAGCAAATGTGCACAAATATCGCTGAACCCTGGTCTTTATTAGCGTTCTGGAAGGCACTAATCGTGTTAATACGTATCGATAGTGGTAAATGTTCAATAATTTTGTGAAAATTTGAATCCTGAAACGCAAATGACTTTCGGATGTTTTGGCCGTTTAATCGCACTTCAAATCGCAGAAATGTGCGCTTTTAAAAATTAATTTGCAGATTGCTAAATCGCACTTCAAATCGAGGTCTATCAACAGAAAATTTAGTTAAATCGGACTACGTTACTAAATCGGACATAAATCACACTCAAATCGAAATCTAGCAGCTAGCCATAAACTGTGTTAAAAAGCAAAAAATATGCAGTCTTAAGGATGAGGAAATCCTTAAAAAATAGTGCATTTCACCAGCCTTATAAATGAGTCAGTGATTTATCAAATTTTCAATAATAGACTCATTCAATAAGTTTGATCAATGCTTTCGAGAAGTGCTTACAAAAAGGCTAGGCCGTTTTATGGATGCATTTTTCTTTATCCAGGGTTTCTAGAAGGGGATCAGCATTCAGGTAGCATTCAATCTCCGAATATACGTTCCACATTCTGCCTGATACGAGACACAAGCGGACAACAGATCCAGCATGGGCCGCGGCGTGTAGCTTGCAGTTAAATGTAATTGTTTCCTGCTAAAGTTTATATTATTAATCGCTAACACAATAATCACTAAGCAAATTTTCTTACTATTCTTAACAAAGGGTTCCTGCGAACCTAAACAGTTCAGGAATAGAGCTCAGTGTTGAAAATTTATTTGATATTTCTAAAAATTTTACTTCGCAAATAATTTCCAATTCAATTCTTAATTCCATTATTGCTAAATAATTTTACTGCAATTCCTAATTACATTATCAAATTATTTAAATTTCTAATTACCATTCTTCCAAAATAATAATTTCTGCTTCAATTCCTAATTCAATTACCATTAATGGAAATATCACTGATCACAGCAGGTTTAAAAAAAGTCAAATTAAACAAACTGAAACTGATAAAATCAAAATTCATTTCTGAATCACTTCCGATGTCTTGGTTAAGTGAGATTCATATATGAATACCAAAATTACTGTTGCCAAAAGTTAAAAATAAAATATTAAATTTTGACAATAAAGCTTTCACAATCGATCATAATCTCAATTCGAACAATAAAAATTCAACTAAACATGTAGCGGCACTGTTACCGGACACAGAAGTGCGAGTGTGCGAGTGCGCAGTGCGGCGAGCAAGTGCAGGCGCCAGCAGTCCGCGCAGAACCAGTGTCCACACTGCACGAGTGCAAGGCTCCGCCCCTCTCCCCCTTCTCTTCTCTCCGCTTCCTCCTCACCCCGCAGTGGACTGTAGCAAATATCACAAAAATCAGGCGGTAATCCATTCAATCCAGCATCTTCCTTGGCAGATTGGAGAGAGACTCTGTTTTGTGTGAGAGAAAGTTCTTTGATGACTTGGAGCGCCTGCTCTGTGTCGTAGTTACCAACTGTAAAATCGCAGGCGTCGTTAATGAAATGAAACGAATTCGATGGAGTGGATTTTGCGATCTGCGAGTGAGATTTGCTGCCAACCCGGCTGATTACTTGCACCGCATCCAATGAGCTAAACACAAATCAACAAAACTAATTAAATTGACATTACATTAGTTGCATTGCCAAACAGGTGGAAAATATGCCACCTTTGAAGAGGCTAATAAAAAGATTCATTTAGCCATTATAAAATAATAATTATGCCAATTTTCAGCTAACGTTCCATGAAAAATTGCTTTAAGAGCAATACAATATACTAATAAAAACTCATGCGTGGTGATCTATGTGGGGATGAGGAGGACGCATCCTCTCGGAGATTAGGCGACATAGATATGTTCAGTACCATCTCCTCCAATGTCAGAAGGCCCTCCGCATTAATTTCAGTCAATGGATAAATTAATATTGATTTAAAATTAATACTCATACGTTCCATATTTTCTTTAACGGAAAATGATGACAGTAAATTCATAAAATCTGAATAATCTTAAATTTAATACAGAATACGAATATGGGTAGAGTGAGCTTTCATCGATATGTAGGATTTCTTGTTATTCATCAATAATCATTCCATCAATAATACGCATTACTGCATAAGATGGCAGGGAAACCCACCTTGAATCAGCGAGGATTATCGCCTGTACTTCAGATATAACGCTCGTGAGATCAATTCCTTGAGATGCTGAAGTGAGAGCCAAGTCTTCAGTGAACTTTTTAAGTAATTCTTTTTCCACATCATCTGACAATTCCGCCATCACGCGAAACCTGGAAATAATTGCAATCAATAATCTTTTTTCATTGCCTAAGCTCAACAAGCACTTTCATGTTATTTTATGATTTAATTATCTTGCTCGCTTCATTAATTTAGAATCTATTAGGCTTCTAATTAAATCTTACACTTTTATCAAAATCAGAGTTAAAAATCTCACCTGAGAAGTCTAGAGCCATTTTGAACAAACACAAAGCCATCCTTAATCATTTCCATTTCTTCAAATATCAAAGACACTCCTGTTGACTTTTTACTTGATACGCTGTTTGCAGCACAAATGTGTGTCAGGTCAATTAGAAACCTTCTTGGCATTGACAATCCCTCCACGTAATCACTTTGATAAAACTTCTTCAAGATGTCTGGTTCAGTTGACGAATTATCAATCATCGCATAGAAGTAAATCATTGTTAGATCAACTGCATCCGTTGTGTTTGTTTTCAAATGATCTGCAAAAATCACACTACTAATTGTTGGCTGTGAGCTTTGTTTATTGCTATCAATGCGTGCCTCATTCGCACTGCGGTCGAATTTGTGTTGACCAGGGTAATCACCAACGTATTGCAATTGTCCTTTTCCGTATCGGGCGATAGGATCAGCTGAAGCCACATCATCAGATATACGAGTGCGACTAGAGGTCGCCCGCTGACTTGTCTTGCGCTGGCGCTGAGTACCGCTCCGCAGAACCGTGACGTTAGCCAAGGAACCAATCCAAACATCGCTTCTCTTCAACGCAGTATCAACAAGAAAGCTATCCTTACATGCAGCTAATTCTTCTTCTTCAACTTCGCTATCCTCCTCTGCATCGAATGTTTCGTACAAGTCTTCTATTTGGTTTACTTTCTGCAGACTTTCCCTGCAGTAAGCTGCGATGCTTGACCTGCTATCTCTGCTGGGACCAGGACAGGTTTTGGATTTCGTTGGAGAGCTTTTCAGCTTCTTAAGAGACTTTCTAGGATGATTCCGCTCTGAAACATCAATTAATTTATGATATATTCTGATGTCAAAATGCACAGAAAATGGATGGACGTATTTAACGGAATTAATCGATGTACACGTAGCGTTTTTCAGAAAAGAAAAAATATAAATAATTCTGAAATCAGGCTGCCCAGGTGCATATGCACACTGTATCAACAGCTTAATTTTTGAAGGCAATCTACTCGATCTCAAACTCGTGGCAGCCAGTATAGCCTAGTTGACAAATAGCAACCAATTATAAATTATTGTTATTCAAATATAGCGGCACTCCGTTGAAATGGACGGTGTAGGCCGTTGGTAAATTGCAATTATTTGTTGTCATTTTTTAAACATTTGGATTTGCTTAAATTTAAAGAAAGTAACCCATTTACAAAATACGATGCAAGGAATCTGAATTTGAATTCTGAAATCTTATGTACAAAGGTCCTTGCCGTTTGTTTGTAAATGAATTCTGAAAGAAAATCTAAAAAAAATTATTGCAGAAAAGTAGCTGTAATAAAAAAAAAAAACCACAGCAGATTCAGATTCCCTGTAGCCTACCCAACTATAGTCTAATACAATACCTTTCTGGACAACCATCTATTTCATAAAACTCTAACATTTCGTTTCTATGGACAAGTCTGAGTGTTAATCTGAGGAAAAAAATTGACAAATATTATTGGCTGTTAAACAGTTGGCTGCTAAGTTCAGGTTAAGTTAATTCAAGATCACAATTCACACTCACTGTAGTTCCACTCGTATTTTACTTTGTGTCGCAGCCCGTAGTAGAAGCGATGTGTGTTGAGGGGCATGGTGTGGCAGATCTCATACTGGATCTCCACCATGTGCGCATGGGCCGGGTCCACATAAATGCATTGCTCGCTAGTGTCATGGTCCTCCCACTCCTGCCGTGTGGACTTCCTGCACATGCAAGAAACTCTGAAAGAATTTCAGGAATTAATCTACTTCCCCCAACAACCTCCCTACACCCCTCCAGTTTTGGAGGTACCCCCGCCCCCCCAAAAATTATCAGAGCTCAAATTTCAAATTGAGATGTTTTTGACATACCCTCTGAAAATAATTTCTTACACACCCCGTGAATTTCTGAAATTCTCCTTGAAATTTCTGACACCCCCCTGAAATGTCTGACACCACCCTATTCCTAAATTCTAGAGAAATTCCTGAAGGGTTTCATTTGCCAACAATTGAAGCTCGTCCCCACGATTGCAGGAAACAAATTTGTGAGTAATAATCTCATATTCTCTATACGAAAATGAACAAATTACTTTAAAGACTGCAAATGGTTTATAAAACCAAACCAATTTAAACAGCATGATATTTTTACCCTCAAGCTTAAGCCACACAATCAAAATATGAATTCTGATGTCCAAAACTACAATCAATTTGATAACCATTATAGCGTCATTAAATAAACATTATACATTAAATTTCTGGCCAAGTAGGGTACAGTAACTTAACTTAAAAATAGATCTCTTGCCATTTAAAATTCACCAGTATAGACCAATTTTTCTAACAACAGATGTTACAAAGAACTTCTTTTTAAAACTAGACAAACATACTTGCTGGGCTTGGGCCAAACTTGCCCCTCACGACTACGCGGCACTCCGCGCACATGAAGGGCGTTTTTTCGTTGTCTCTCCTCTCTCTTCTCTTGCAGTCTCTTCATCTTTAACTTTGATTTTGGGATCGAGGGTTGAAAACAAGCTGTGCGGCTAACACCCCTTCTATCGTAGATATAAACCGTGCTGGGAGGCCTCACTTTCACAGTCGAATTCCCTACCGCTTTCGCTACGAGGTCCGAGTAGAACGAATGCGGCTGGGTCGATGTGACATGAGGATGTTTCAGCACACTGCTATGGTATCCGATGCAGTCATTGTGAACTTGCCCTCTTCTGTCAAAATTTGTGGTTACAAATCGACGTCGATAGTACCACACGGGCATGATCTCACGTTCCACCATGGCTAGTTTACACGCAACTCCGTCCACAACCGGAGCCCGGACGACACCGCTGACGATATGGTCGATGGTGGCGGAGACTTGATCTGCGAGCAGCCATCGCTTCTTCTTGTTCATCGACATGACGGGCGATGGCAAGAGTCTTAGAGGACGCCTCAGGCTTTGCCAGCCAAGCATATACCATTTAAACACAACATCAGTTATGTTTAAATCTCCGTCGCCCACCAAATCCGACGACATCTTCAAAATATTCTTGGGTGTTTCGATTACAGCGCCTCCCGGGTCTTTAACGACCAGGGTTTTCAGGACACCCTCCTCACACTTGCCGAACAGCTCGGGGGCGCCGAACCGGAACGTGTTGCCGCTGTGCACGCCATGCTTCACTGGTTTTCTCATCTTGGGATTATTGACAGGGTCCTGAATAAAAACGGATGACACAGGTTAATACAAATTCATGAGATTGTGAGATTTAAGAATTGGATATTTCACAGCGTACGGTATACATCTAAGTTATCAATATAATATATACAACTTTAGCCAATAGACAAAGCGAAGAAACTGGCATACTGTCTCAATTTGATTGCACGATCGATATTCATTGCGTGGTCACTGTAAACATTTCAAAAAATCGAAACATTCGTTCGAAATATTTTTGGCTAAACATTTAAACTCATTCTTCATTGTCATTTTTCATTCATTCATAGATATCCATTCTAATTTGAAACATTTGACTTTAAAAAAAAAGTTTAGGGTGAAATTGGCTAGACCTACAGACTACAGACTACGTCACTATTCACATATAGGCTAATAAAGTAGGCCTACCCTACCGGGTAGTCTCATTAGACTGGCCATTGACATTATAGCCAAAAATTGGAATTTGTCTGTGTCATTAATCTATCATGATTTAGCGGGCAATAGGCGTAGGCCTAAATTTCGAGGTACATGTAGCTTACCTAGTAGACGTTTACTTGTAGGCCTATAGCCTGCAAATGCACACGGAATGCACTGTCCTCTCAGCGGATTCTGTTATGACGTTGTTGTTGTTCTGGCTGTTTATAGACGCAGCTCATAACATAGATGGTACGCGTCTCGTTAGTGAATCTTGTCAGCGTAATTGTTTGAGAGCGATGCCTAAGGGATTTCCAACCACCGCTCGCCGCTGGCAGCCGATTTCTCTATCAACGACACCAGACCCGTTTATAGTCCCGCTCTGGTTCGAAGACTTTTACAAGCCGAAAGATTGAATTCTCTGTATGACTAGAGCGGGGATCGAGCCCCGGACCTCTAGCACGGCAGTTCAGTGAAGATACCTCTCGACCACACAGTCTTGTTCTTCTATTATGGCGATCAGTCGCTGTGGTTTTATAGGCCTAGTGCTGCATTGTTGCACAACTACTGGCAACGAGGCATTGCGGACAAAAATAACATTCTGGCCTAGGTCATAGTATCAGCGCTGCAGTAGCCTGACATGCTGCAGCTGCGCAGCACTTGCTCGGGACTTGTAGCTGTTTAGCTGGGCCTACGATGTAATGTACGTGTACATGTAAGTCTAACGGCATGCACATGTAAGCTGTACATGTATCTCACGTAAATGCTCGCCATTGTGATAGTTATATGATTACATTCAGAAGATTATTGATTAATTGATTGGTTAATTAATTGATTGATTGATTAATTAATTATCTTAACCTCTCAAACCATATCGGGATCTCCAACTCTGATTTGGGGGGGGAGGGGTGTGCCTCCAAAACTGGAGGGAAGGGCCGGATGTGGATGAGTCCTTGTATTATGTTTTTGGTTGAAATACCCAGAACTAAGGCTCATTCGCCCATCGACGAAAATGACAACAACCAACCAACCAAGGATTTTTATTGCGGTCGAGTGGTAACGTTGGTGGTAACACTGATAAAGTTAGTGGGCGCCATCTTGGCACTTTGGCGCCGATCCAATAGGCGTGTTTTTGAGATTTTTGTGCAGCTAATTTTTCGTCTAACCGGAAACTGTACTGGTGAGTAGCCGACTGTGGCCGTATTTCCGCGTATATTAATCAGGATCGTGTCTTCTTTACCCTTATCATAGTCCTTTCTGCTGTACGGGAGAACAGCGCTCCGCGAGATGTTATTGTTCGCATTCCTTTCTGAACTAGTGATAATGGTCACGTGATTTATTGCACTTTTTCAACACCTCAAGTGGCAATTTTATTGCACATGAGTTTTGTTGACTTCCTTAATGCGAAAATGTTCAATAAAAACTTACTGGTCAGCCTCTGCGACACTCGCCAATAATAACTTCCCTATCTCCGCAACATGCTGCCTGTGTTCGCGTGTAGTTGCACGCGTCGAGGAGTTAAATTTAAGTCTAATGCGTCTTTCATTGGTGAGTGTCTTAGAGCAGTGCTTCTCAAACTATTTGGTTTCGCGGACCGGCAATTTTTTTGGGGGCATGCAAGGGACCGGCAACCTTTAATCGCAATTGTTTTACGGCCCAACAGATATGAATGATATAAACCAATGACATGGTAACTTACATGTACATATTGTATTATGTGGTCATCAGGCTACATTGTGTGTCAAAAAAGCAGACAATAAACTTATAGCCACATGTATTACATGTAGGCTACGTACTGAACCGAAATGTTAACCGATCAAAAAATTCTTTAAGCGTTGGAAAGAAAATTTAGTTCATGTTCAGGTTTTTTTTACGCACCACGATCATGTGGCGGCAAAAAATGTCAAGAAAGTTGAAACTTCAAATCTGCCACGCATTATAAGAAAAATAGGCTGCACTTGGAAACTGGGCTGCAGGATGCAACGTTTTAGACAGGAGCTGGCTGTATTAGTCCTAAGCCTTGTAGGCTACACTTTGACTTCTGGATTAAAAGGATGAGGTTGGTGCAATGAATTCTAGTTTGACACACCCTTCGAAATCATTATCCACTGCAATGACTGAGTTTATGAGCTGTAGAGTGTAGGCCTATGGGAGAGAATTTGACCTATTTTTCACCCAGCTCGCCGCGGACCGGCAGCAGGTGGTCCGCGGACCGTGCCGGTCCGCGGACCACCACTCTGAGTAGCACTGTCCCAGAGGACCACCAACAGACTTTCATAATCAAGAGCTGAAATAATATGACTGGTTTGGTGGTGTATGACAAGATAATGCATTAAGAAAATAAAAAAAAAATTATTTGGAATTCAGGATATAACATTGACGTATTCTGTTTAATCTAATTGGTATTTGTATATTTCAGATCGAATGATGCGTGGGTCAAAGGGCGCGCGGGGCATGCGTGGGCGGCCCGCATCTCGAGACAGCGTGGCTACTGACACAGTTCGACTTGATCCGCGCAAGAGTGAGCATCTCTTCAATTCATATCTGATTTATCGCGAGTCACGTTTGCAAGGGTGTCAGTTCATCGCGTCTCGGTGTATTGATGGTGACTGAAGTTTCAGAGGACTCGTATATTAGTCATTCTTAGACTTAAATAGCACAGGAAGGTGATCTTTTGAGCATTCATAGTGATCTGCAAACATGCTAATCTAGGCCGATGATCTCGTTGGTGTCATGTCCCCTGCTTGCCCTGGAAGAGATTTCACTTGCTGCACACCCTCTGCTGGTTCTCATGAGGATGAGATTATTAAGATTAAATCGCTATTCTTTTATCGCGCGATGGCCAACGTTGTTTCTACCGATGTCTGGTTCACATTGAACCATTGGAGAGATTTGAAATACCATAATTAAGCATTTTAGAGTGGTCCAATGATCTGCGTATAGCCATGGCGTTTGGGCGTACATCTATAGGGCATCATATCAATATTTGTCTGAAGAAGGTTTTACTCCACCACTAGTAATAGAAGTGCAGGCTGTAGCTGAGTCAGAACTGCAGGACATCTATATGCACAAAGCTTTGGCTGCCAAGAGTGCATGTAATGTTAATTTGTCATTGATTGATTCGTCTAGAAGATCAACCAAAGTTCTCTGCTGGTGTATGATATGCAGTGCTTAGATCAGATCTGCCGTACAAAGGGCCAACCTAGTAAGTCGTTTCCACCATGTTTTGAGATAAAATGAAAAAACTATAACGAGTCCA
>JAQIWG010000341.1:0-36656 GCA_034695025.1 Chamaedrilus cognettii
TGCGCATGTGCAGGAGCTGTGCAGTGATCCACGTATGTGTGCGCATGTGCAGGAGCTGTGCAGTGATCCACGTATGTTTGTCGACGGATTCGCGCGATGTGACGTTGTGCAAGGCGGTCTAGGTAGGATACGACTCGTTCCCTTTAGTATTATGCTAATCGTATTTTAAACAAATTTCTTGATTTAACAGTTTCAGATTTATGGATAGAGGATCTAAATTTCTAATTACCCTACGCAATTCGATTGAATCATGATTTTGAACTAATAAAATGACCATTACTCCTTGCGATCGTCGTCTTGCTCTCCATTCTTCCCTTAAGTATCTCTCTTATCAATCCCTTGCCTCTCACTATATATTCAGTTCATCTTTCACTGCTCAATCATCTCTACAAGTGTTTTTTGATCTCCAACTCCTGGCCACACCTCTTCATAGATGAAGCCCCATATTGTATAATGCGGTCCGCGCTGCCTGCTGCAGGCAACTGCTGGTTCCTAGCGGCGGTCGCGTCCCTCTGCGTCACTCAAGACCGCGAACTCTTCCACAATGTCATCCCGCTCGACAACCTGTTTGTGAAGGACTACACGGGCACCTTCCACTTCCGCATCTGGCAGTACGGCAAATGGGTCGACGTCGTTGTGGACGACCGACTGCCGACCGTGTTCGGGGATCTTGTGTTTGTTCACTCGGCCACGCACAACGAATTCTGGCCTGCGCTGCTCGAGAAGGCATACGCAAAGTAGGTCAAGCTGGACAAGCAGGTCAAACGAAACAGTAGGTCAAGCGAAACAAGTAGGTCAAGCAAGAAAGTAGCAAGCAGCAATTAATATTTGTCACCTACATAGTGACATTTAAATATCAAATAAGACACGCCTAACCAAAGCAATGTGACTTTTTTCTCTCGATCATATCAGTTGAACGTTTGGCTGATGAAGATCTCAAGCACTTGGCATTGGACGACATGTGCACGTGGTTCAAGTTACACGTGTGCACCACATGGTTTAGGTTGGACGTGTGCGTGTGGTACAGGTTGCATGGGTGCTACGAGGCGCTGCAGGGCGGCACGGCCTCCGAGGCGATGGAGGACTTCACGGGGGGCCTGACGGAGACCTTTGATCTCAACAAGACGTTGCCCAGGGACATGTTTACCATCATGAGGAAGGCCTTTGAGCGCAAGTCCCTCATGGGCTGCACCATCGACCCGGATCAGGTGAGAGTCCTTGCCATGTCAGACTTGCATTACCCCTTGTTGTTGTTGTTTGTTCACAAGATTTCAATGAAAACAGGAGTATTATTTTTTTTAAAGGCATTATTTGAATTCATTTTCAACACCTTTGCAGCACTATAATGCTGTATAACCTATTTGTGGCTTAGTATCTTTTTGTGTGTGTTTGATTGAAGTTTATGGCACCTCTGTGGTGGTGTTCTAGGCCTAGTTTAAGAGAAAACTGAGAATGATTGATTTGTAGTCTATCGGTCAGACGATAGAGGGCCGGCTGGCTAACGGTCTCATCACAGGACATGCCTACAGCATCACTGCTGTCAGACAGGTGAGCCTTAACGAACTTATATTCCTATCTATTTCTATCCTTCATTGCTATCTATGCAATTTACCAATCTTTGCTTTGAATTGGAACTTTGTTAAAATACTTGGACTCGATGGGTTCACTGTTTTGGTTTTGTGTTGCGTTATTTGATAAATACCGAGCCAGTAGGCCAAAGTGATTTGATAAGTATTTTGATGACTAGTGATTCATTCCTCTAGCCTCAATGACCCTGGAAGCCTGGTGTGAGCACATGCAATACTTTTTGTGGAGTTATTGGAACATTGCTAATAACCTCGGATGAGTGGGCATCATATTTTAACGACAAGAAGACTCCAAAAATCTTAATAACAACTACCGATTCGCCATGCTTCGAAATTGAGAATTTTTGACATTATGTCATTTTTTGGAGATACTGGGGATATTTTTAAAGATGCGCAATTGATTATCTCAAATGTGATTGTCATGCATGAAATGAAATTTGCATACAGTTTCAAGTTCGCGGCCAGCCCATTAACCTTCTCCGAATTCGCAACCCCTGGGGAAATGAGGCCGAGTGGAGGGGCGCGTGGGGAGACAGGTAGGCCTAATTCTACTCTCATTTCTTGCTCATTCTATAATCTGATTGCACTCGTGACGTCACCCACACTGAGTTTGAGTGGGATGATATCGAGCAATGGAAGCCACTGAATGCTGTCATCAAGGGGAGTGACTATATTCTGTATATTGAGGCACGTATGGAGATAACGGGGGCGGGGCTTGGCCCGCGGGCCAAATCAATCATCAACCATTAACAATTGATTGACAGGGTCGTGACCCTTTCATATCCAATCACAATAATTAACAATTATTACTCATAATTCTAATCAATTTTGGTTTTTGCTAAAAGGCTCCTTCCTTCTGCCGCTGAGTCAGCTAGTATCGTGCGCAATCTAAGTGTTTGATATCTATGGCTGTCATATGCTTGCATCGTCATGACACGGCATATTTGAATGCGCTACGTTTATTCTCCTGCACGATCGCGCATGTTACGCTCTGATTTATTTTTGCACATAAAAATTTTGCATTATTTATGTTGTATTTAGCAGCATAATTTTGATTGGTGATATATTTGGTTGCTAAACCAAATTTTTTTGTACAGCATGATACTGGATTTTGTGCTGTGACGCCTGAGATGTTATGGGTTGCAATGTTCGACTATTTCAGATCTCCAGAGTGGAAGTACATTTCAGAGAAGGACAAGCAGAACCTTGGCCTTACGTTTGAAGATGATGGTGAATTTTGGTGAGATTCTTAGATTTCGGGCTGCACTGTTAAAATATTAGCTAATTTGTATTACAGTGTGAAAGCTCAGTGAAAATGTCCATATAGCCTATACCAGTTCTTATCTTTTCTGAATGATTGAAGGTTGATTGGTTTTTTTGAGATTTAAGGATCAAGTGTAGTAACAATGTCTATTATTGTCTGGTTCAGTAACTCTGCTCCAAGCAGAGAAACCGCTTCTCCTTTAGTCGCCTCTTAAGACACGCCAGGGGATTCTGGGCTGCAGACATATTCTTTATTGCCCGGTTTTCTGGAAGGATGCTTGAGAAATGCACCATACATTTCATGATCATACTATTTCTAGTGTTTAGATCTATTTGTGTGTTAAAAAAAATAATCTGTCTCGTTTGCTTCACTAGCTTGGCCTTCTGAAGTGACTTTTAAAATTACAATGTTTTTAGACCATGCACTAAAAGTTATCCATATTTGCAATAGATAACTTTTAGGGATATAATTTTGTTTTGTATTAGATTTATTCCAATTTCTATGTATATCATTGTTCATTGTGCTATCAAACTTGTGTATCGCCACGCAGGATGTCGTTTGAGGACTTTGTCGCCAACTTCACCAAGCTTGAGATCTGCATGGTGACGCCTGCATACGAGTCCCTGTCCCTGGGGTCCCTGCAGGCCCAGCGCACCTGGAAGCAGATCTCCCACGAGGGCTCCTGGAAGCGGGGCGTCAACGCTGGAGGCTGCTCCAACAACAAAGGTAGAAGCAAGCTGACTTTTTATTGCTTTTACTATTTATTATTAATTATACTAATTATTTTAAAATCCTGAATAGCGGATACAGTCCTTTTACCTGAAAGGGGACGACCGCCATCAATCCCTCATACTTTGGGGATGAGTGAAGAAAAACGCTTCCTAACAATTATCATTATGGGTGAAAGAAAAAAATCATTCTGGTGGGAGCGATCGCCTCCATTGCCCCCATTCCCCATCGATTCGATTCGCCACTGCATGTTAGCTACGTCTACCTGTTGTTCAACATTGTTCTTTTGTGTTGTGAGAGTGAAAGATAAATTGTTGTACAGATATTGTGGACTATTCAGCTGTCGTATAGAAATTATATATGCAGCTGCACATAAAAATAAAAAGAGATTAGCGAATAGGGTGCGGCATACGGAGCATACAGAAACATAAGAAAAAAGTATATAGAGAGGCATATAAACGGAAACTATTGCAGCTGCCTTTATTTCATCACAGGCAATAGCAAATACTAACTTACCATGAATTAGTTAGATAGTAACTGTTAATTAACTTCAATAATGAATACAACATATGCACACATGGTGTACACGTATGTATGGTATTGCAATGGTTGCGTTGTGGTGCAGCGACGTTTTGGACAAACCCCCAGTACAGGGTGGAGGTCGTCGACCCTGACGAGGACGACGACGATAACACGGGAACCCTCGTAGTAGCGCTCATGCAGAAGGAACGGCGCAAGAAGAAACAGGAGGGAATCGACATGCTGTTTATCGGCTACGCCATCTACAAGGTAGTACAGCGACGCCATCTGCAAGGTAGTACAGCGACGCCATCTGCAAGGTAGTACAGCGACGCCATCGGCAAGGTAGTACAGCGACGCCATCTGCAAGGTAGTACAGCGACGCCATCTGCAAGGTAGTACTGCTATGCCACCTACAAGGTAGTACAGCTACGCCAACTACAATGTAGTACAGCTGTTTATAGGCTATGCCATTTACATGTACAAGGTAGTAGAGCTGGGTGAGGATAGCAAAATTTAATTCTGTGTACCATGTCGGGTTGCCAATGTGATGCCCGATGTCAATGTTTTGTGTGATATATCTTTAATTCAAAATAATTTGACACCTCTATTTCGATCGATTAGTTACTATAATTGATTGAAGGCTGTAAAATTATAAATTTACCACTTGTCCTTCAGTGCAGGGCGTTAATACATTACGACAAGTTTCAAAAATTAAATTTCGCAAACCAACTTTGCAAATTCAATTTTTCACACTTGGGACCGTTACGCTACAGAAATCAAATTTTGCAAACCAACTTTTGAAAGTTAAATATTTCAAACCCCGCAACGATACATTGCAGACATTTTACGCCCTTGATAATAGTCGTTTAACGCCAGTTGTGCTGCCCGTAGATCGACGAGAAGACAGTCGGGCCACTGGACGCGACGTTCTTCCGCTACAATCTGTCCGTGGCTCGCTCGCCCCAGTTCAGCAACGTGCGTGAGATGGTGGGGCGTCACAAGGTGGCGCCCGGCCCATACGTCATCATCCCGTGCACCTTCAAGGCAAACGAGGAGGGCGACTTTCTGCTGAGGATCTTCAGCGAGAACAAGGCCACCATCGCGTCAGTGACAGTGGATTACGCTTTGCGCTACGCTACTCTAAATTGAACATTTTGTGTGTGATTATACATGCATGTAAGTTAATCTTGCCTCTTAGTAGCCTCTTGTTTGGCGTTAAATCTACAATAATAATGAGTCTACAATATTAAGTGGAGTTAAGAAAGAATTTAATACTGGATGCTAATTATTTCAATCGTTTTTCATCGTTTCTCAATGTCTTCTTTGAGATTTTGATTATGAATTTTTTATTTATTTAGGCCTGCAAGATGGTTAATGACTGGTACAACTTTGGATGATTGAAACTTTCATTACCTTCATGTACAGAGTATGTATCTGGAGCCTAGCCTGTTGTAGAACTGATTGATACTAACCAATCATATGAATTGTGTTTCCCCCTGGTTAACAGAGAGATGGATGAGGAGACAGATTTCATTGATAACAAATTTGTCAAGGTCGGTTAATTTTTCTTTAAAATGACAGATTTAATTTCATCAAATCAGTTCACAAAGAACAGAGTTTTGGAGTAATTGAGATTAAAGGAAAATTTAATAAATATTTTTTGCTATATTAATTAAAAACAGAGCAGCTACATTGCAGTCATTGTCTTGATATTATAGAAACCTAGTACTTTATACTTGGTTTAGATCTAAGATTTTGCTTAATTGCAGTGAATTAGGGAATGATCTTACAGTACCATCCTAATTCGTGCGTGGCCAAATTGCCAGCCTTGGTTTGTAATGTAACACTGATGCTGTGTTTGACCTTCAACTAAAAAGAAATTTTCTGCTTCAGGTCAAGGACGATGTTCCAATCTTCGAAAATCTGGTCAGTCTTCACGCTAGCGAGTTCAAACTTTTTATATGTAACGTTCGTGCTTTATACTGATGCAATTTAAACTTGTGATAAATTCAAGTTTCTTGGTAATCGGTGAAGCATTGTGATATAGTCATGCTGCTGATTAGCTGAAATTCTGGCACTAGCTGTGAATTAAAATCTATCAAAGAAGGCGTTTCATATTGATGTTATTTAGTGATTGGTGGTATCTAAATCGTCTGGATTGCTTGCAGAACGGACCGGGAAGTGGCGTCATCAAAGGTCACATGCCGGTAAGCAACTCTTGCTTGATCAAACGTTGTGTTTGTTTTGTTACTTGTGTCGTTAGAGAGTTTTTCTATAGGTTGTGTGTTAAATTATATATTATGATTGTTTAGTGCATTGTATGTACATGTACATTGTCTGTTCGCTTGTTGTGGAATATCTTTTTAAAAGTTGTATTGTATTTTAGAAACAACTATAAGTCTAACTATTAGCATGTGTGTCATTGGCTGACTGTGACAGGCCGACCTGTGACCTAGATTGTCGCGCTCTGACAGGCCGACCTGTGACCTAGATTGCCGCGCTGTGATAGACTGACTCGGAGAAACTGCGTGAGAGGTCGACGGCCGTGACGGGGAGTGACGTGGACGAGGAGCGGGAGATGAGGGAGTTGTTTAAGAACGTTTCAGGGGTCGACCTCGAGGTGGACGCGTACGAGCTGCGCGCCATCCTCGACGCTAATTTCAGGGCCGGTCAGTGTGACCAATGTTTAACTTTAACTTCAAGGCTCTTCTGTGAGATGAATCATTGATGCTAACTTCAAGGCTGGTCAATGTGATGAATCATTGATGCTAACTTCAAGGCTGGTCAATGTGATGAATCATTGATGCTAACTTCAACGGTGGTCTGTGAGATGAATTGTTGATGCTAACTTCAAGGCTAGTCAGAAGGGGGAGTGATTCTGTGGCGGTCCTCTTACACAGAACCGGACTGTAATAGTCTTTATTCCTACACACGATCCTCAAACACCCAACCACCAAACACCACGTACATCTATTACTGTTATTTGTTTTGTGCTTTGGTAAAAGCAACGCTTCACTCTATGTTTTTTTCCCGCTCGGCTGCCAATATGTGAGCGATGCCTTGTTGAATCATTTGTACATTTCAGAATTTGCTTTTGAGGGCGTCAATCTGGAGACGTCTCGAAGCATGGTCGCCATGATGGACGTATCCGTTCATGATCTGAATTATAGAGCAATCAATATTAGAGGATTTGGTAGAAGAATTTAGTAAAATATTGATTATGTTGATTTGAATCAATGACAAATTGATTACAAGAGGAATATTTAGATGTTGGCATAAATTATGTGTACTATGACCTTCATTAGTATCTCAAGCACGTGAAATAATAAACGTTTGTTAATTTATGATGAATGGCTAATAATTATATTCAGTTTCTTTTCGACTAACCTAAATCAGGTAGATCATTCTGGAAAGCTTGGTTATGAGGAATTCAAAAAATTGTGGATTGATCTCAGACGCTGGAAGGTAAACCATGCAAATCTACATCTGGCATGATATTTGTATATCATTTATTAACAGAGGTATCAATAAAACTGAATTTACTTACCGGGTCCAATAATGTGAAGTTAACAGGGCAATGCATCTTCTTATGAGCTTTATAAACGCTTCGTTGAGAATCTTACTTTAGTATTTTTTCATGTTATTTGTGTAGAAATATGCTGCGTCATGGTAGTAGGCCCGTTGATTTTGTTGCACTGACAATTACTTCAAGCTGCACCACCATTAGTTGTCTTGCAAAGTTAAATTTTTAGACAATAAATTAATCCCTAGTTGGATATTTTAGTTAAAATGCATTTTGCGGCCTTGCATCGCTCGCGGCCTTGAGACTTTGAGACTTCGAGACTTTAAGACTTTGAGACGTTGCGTCCCTGGGTCATCTATAGAAGGCATTTCTAGCGATTTGCTTAGGTAGTTAAAGAATACAAGGTTTGTCAAAAAAAGGTGTTTGATATTACAAGATATGAAACACCTAGGTACAAACACCTAGGTCAAACACGTAGAAAGTACAAGATTTAACCCCTAGTCGGATATTTTAATTAAAATGCATTAGCAAGCGCTATTTTGAAGCGTTTTTCATCTTTTCTTCACTATAATGCAGCAAACCAATGAGGTATTAAGCTGCTGGGTGTGATTTGAATGTACGCAACTGCTGCTCTCACATTGAAGGGATTGCATCAATGTGCTCCATTATTCATCAATGTGCATTAATTATTGTATCAATGTGCTCTGCTTATTCGGATTTTATTCTCTCGGATGCAGTACGTTGTGTGTGTTGTAGAAAGTCTTCAAGGAGTACGACAGAAATAAGACTTCGACGCTGGATAGTTTCGAACTCAGGGCTGCTCTCAACTCCGCGGGTATATCTTGAAAATCTGTTGCTGTTGGGTGCTACTGTTCTCCTATTCAGCCCCTCCACCTTTCCGCCCCTCTGCCCTTTCGCCCCTCTGCCAATCCGCCCTTCTGCCCACTATGAATAACTTTAAAATGTGTTGTTGTTTGTATCTAGCAGCATCTGCGTTAAGTCACTGTTTCTTATCAAGGTCAGGGTAGCTTTTGCTTGATGCCTCTGTACTAAAAATTAAAGTCTGAATCCAGATTGTGGCCTGTATGGGTGTACATGACAGGGTTCAGGGTGAGTAACCAGACGTTCAAGTGCTGTATGGGTGTACATGACAGGGTGGCCTGTATGGGTGTACATGACAGGGTTCAGGGTGAGTAACCAGACGTTCAAGTGCCTCGTGATGCGCTACAGCGATCAGAGCGGAAGCCTTCACTTTGACGACTTCATCCTCTGCGCAGTCCGACTCAAGAGCATGTTTGGTGAGCCATCACCCAGGGGTCTCATTCAGGAAGCGATCTTAGGACAATCTTAGCCTTCAGATTGTCTTAAGAGAATCTTAGAAAAATCTTATACTTTTTAGTGGAGACTCTTCACCGTCGTGTGCGAATCGAATGATGACGTCACAGCCATCGGATAATGAAGAAATGTACCTGAATGAGGCCGCAGGCCTTTGTAACAGCACATCCTGTTTAACCCTTAGTACGACATGGGCCTACAGCTGATCCGCGATGCCTAGCCAGAGTGGGTAAACACTGGTACTGAGCTGACTGAGCATACAATTACAATTAGTTTAATAATTGTCAGTATGAGGACTACTTCTGTAATGTTGGCACCGTGCGCACAATCTCATAGGTTAAGTTTGATGCAGTACGCATCATTTAGCTGCAGTGTGATTGTCATGAAATATAGAGAAACAAAATGACAGTGATTCAATTGATTTTGCGTTGATTCAATTTCATTGCGATCGTGCAGAGACGTTCCGAGCGATTGCAACAGACGAGGACAAACCTGCTCAGTTCCTATTGGATGAGGTCAGTTTTGCTCATATCCTATTGGACGAGGTTAATTCTGCTGAGTTTCCATTGGATGACGTTAGTTCTGCTCAGTTATTTCATACGTGTAAGTTCGCGCGTAGGAACAAGTTCACAATTTCTTTTAGTTTTTCAATGGATATTTTAAAGCAAACTATTCTTATCTGGAAATCTGTTAACTATGTCAATTATTTTAACGATCTGCTATACGAGCCCTTGTTAAGCTTTTTAACGTAGCATTAAGCATTGGATTTGACTATAAATTGTTTGATGTTTATAAAATTCGTTCTTAATGACATTTCATTGGCTCTTGATTCATTTTGTCATCATGTTCTAAATTTGACATACATCTGAAAGTATTGCAGTAATTTACTGCAGGAATTTCACGCACTTGATACTAGCAGCAAGTTTGCCTTTAAAATAAATGTTTTAAATTGTTGTTTTTTCTTTTTCAGTTCATCCAGACGACGATGTACTCGTAGTAAGCGATGTCCAGTAGTGTGCAGATCCTGTGAGTCACAGTATTCAGGCTCGCGTGAAGAAATACCGTTAAGTATTATTTAATTGACAAGAATTCAGAAAATGTTGGTATTAACATTGTGCAGTTTTTTGTGGTTGGCGTGTTAGTAGCAGCAAGTAATATTTAGGTTGATTTGTAAGTTCAGCCGTGTGTTTGTGTTGTACGTCATGCGAAGTCTTCACTTCAATACCAATTTCTCAAGACTATCTCAGTTTAAATGTGATGTGATGTGTGGTTCAATTGCTTTACTTTATATTCTGTCAGATTTTCGCTTGTCGTGTTCATCTGTCTCGTCATTTTTAGTTTTACGTGTCAGTAAATGATCAGGTTTCTGTGACATTGAAATAATATAGTGCAACAGGGACGTCATTCACGAAACGATCTTAAGATCGCTAATCTTATTCTTAAGATTGTCTTAAGAGAATCTTACGAATATCTTTACTTTTTTATTAGAAACTCCATTCTATCATGCGCAAACCAAAATGATGACGTCATGGCGATCCGTGAATGGATTTTAGTTGCTTTAAGTTTGACTTGTGTAAAACTTAAGAAATCTTAAGAAATGCACCTGATCATTTCAGTAAACATTTTGAAATCATGCTTGAGGTGTTTTGTGCTGAATAATGTCTGATCTCAGCATTATCGCCCCCCTACAAACCAGGGTAACAAGACAATAGGTCTGCGGCCCAGAGTTCTCCGAGCGAGTTGTAAAGGTGACTAAAGAAAGTTTGTTTAAAATGTCTTTTAAGATTAATGGTCTCTGTTACTACATATGATCCTTAAATTTCTCATAGCCAAAATCATCAGTATTAATTACGCTTTAAACAAAAACTAAAATAGTACAGGGTCACAATATTACAAGTACAATATTCAACAATTATTGTTATCGCAAGATATCAACTCACGAATGGTTCTCAATATGAAAAGTTCAATGTAATGAGCAGTGAAATGTTATGCAGTACAAACCAGTGTAACATTTCCCAAATTAATTGGAGCGTCAACGTGATTTAAAAAGTGAAGTTCAATCGCATAAAACACTTAAATAAAAGTTAAATATAGCACAGCTGAGAACAACAATAAAATTGCATAGCAAATATTTACACACTTGAAATTGTCTCCATCCTATTAAATTAATAATGCCACATAAATTTTCAAACGATTTGATGAACGATATAAATTATAATACAACCCCCCTCATCAGAGTGAAAGCTATTAAACTGTTCAAATAATATCAAATGTACAAGAAATAATTTTACAAGAATTTTTATATCCGAAAAAGCGTATTCAAGGCCAACTAATTTAGCATAGCAGAATATAAATAAATATAAGCCATTTACACAACGATGTACAAAATTGACATAAAATATAAATATTTATGAAAAATTTTCACCCTATTATCATAAGTTTTGAAATCATTATTTTAACGATGTGCCACTGCAGAGACCATGTATAATAGACTCTGAATATTTAGGTTTAACTTAAGATTTTTTGGATAGCGTGCAACTATGCAGCTGCTCCGATAAAATTTTTATAAAAATGTATAACGTTGGTTGATGCAACGGATGTATTTCTGACGCACAAGAAAAAGTTTAATCAAGGCAACCATCATGACTGATCAGTTGCCAATGTGGTAATAACGCTTGCAAGAGCAATAATTGTCTAAGCGCAGCAGCCATAATATTTAACATTATCTAGAACGAAATTACAGCACAAAACAATAAAACTTCTTTACAAAAGATCGTCCAATTAGCCCCCAAACTGCTCTCGATACAACAACAGTGCAGCTTGGACCTTAAGAAAGTTGGCTTGAAAGACTCAAACCTCTTCAGCGCAAATAAGCAGGCATTAAATAAAATCGAAGCTAAATCATTATAAAGACTTTATTTCGTTCATATTTTTTGTTATTTTAGTTTTAATTTTATTTCAGCATGCCGCCAACTAGCATGGCAGTTGAACGTGTAATAACACCATACCACATCACGTTGACAACTCACCGCGCTACAATTTTAAACCCAGAAGCAATATTGATCGAGTGTGTATTAATGTAATTAATTAATGTGTTAAGCGCGTATTAATGTAATAATATTTATTATGTTAGTTAAGTTAATAAAATAAAAGATTAAAATAATGTCCAATTGCCCAAAGAATAGTGGAACATGGCTATAAAATATATATTAAAGTCTATAGATAACTTCGTAGTGGTTATTTGAATCATTAGGACTAAATTTCAGGAGCACCGAGGCACAGTGAACAACAGTACAGACACAATATCATGTTACAAAAACGAATTAGTACGCCAATCTAATAGCTGCTGAAAAACAATTGTCAATCAATAAGGCCTATGTAGATAATCAGAAGTTATAAAATCAGTTGTTATCGTGTAGTATTTATCAGAAATTGCTTTATGAGCGGACACAGTGCAGATGCACGCACCGTAGATTCACATTCTAAATCTCAGTGATAATTATGAGCACCGACTATTATTTCATACAAATCATTTTTGTCCGGAACCAATATCTTGTTTAAGCCTAAGATATGTATTGACGCAATTTCGTGTTAGCGCACAGTGGTTTAAAAGCAAAAAGGCCAACAGCAAAACACTTGGAAGACAGAATACGATAGAAAGCCATTATTATGGAATAACAAGTTAGAGCTTCGATCTGAAATATCCAATTAAAGCTTATCGAATTACAATAAAGTTAAACATTTTACGCCTGTTTCACCGTTGAAAGACGGCTTTAGGAACACCTCCACTGATGGCAGTCAGTGATAGGAGAGGCATCGCGTTCCGTAACATGTGAGCATTTAAAGCTGAAGGGACATCCAGAGCTCTGGCATCTGATCGTACGTAAAAATGCAAGATCAACATACGGTGCCACGCACGTGGCATCCTACATCCACAACAAAACGTGTGTTGTGGATGTAGGATGGCAGGTATGCAGCACCATACATTGATCAAACATTCTTATCGATAATCGGATGCAGGAACTATTGGCTTAATTAGCTCATTAGCTTAAGCTTTGAAGCTCAAAGTCTCGTTTGAAGCACTGACGTTCTGAAGTTTATATTTATTTAGGAAGCTTTAAGAGGCCTGCAATAAATAACATTTGTGAGAGGAAAATTATCATTAAATATAAATCTGCATCAGAATTATAACAAAGCGTAATTGCCATCAATACGCAATAATCATGGAAGATCGTGGAAGATAATGTAAATGACGATACGATCAGCAATATGTCGTCAGCTGTGGTCCATAGCAAATATGCTAACAAAAAAATCATGCTACCCGAAAACGCTGTTCAACAAAATAGCTGCAAGGTACACTTAACAACGATATAAGCGCATGATCTCACTCTCACAGTCAAATTAGCAAATTGCAGTCGATCCATATTATGTCGAGAGCATGCTCTATGCACAGCAGCGTTTAGCAGCATTCAACGAAGGCAATCGTCCTATTTGGATGTGAACAGCAAGATCTCGAAGCAATGCAGTGTTCCCATGCCAATAGATGTTCATTTGCTGCTCAGTATCCTCCTAAAACAAAACAGTTCACAGCCAATCAAATTAAAGCTACCCTGAATAGTAATGACTCTTCAGTATTCTTTCAAAACAGTGTACAGTAGGTTATAGTTGACTCCTATAAATAAATTTCAAAATTACATACAGGAAACTTCATTTAAAATGGCCTTAAAACTTTGTTATAATTAGAAACCTTCACCAAGTCACGCTTTGTAATAAATTTGGACAGCAGCAAAACAGGTTGAATTTAGCTTCATAATATTGGATATTTTTAGAAAAAACTAGGACATGTTAATTGTATTTCATCTACTGGACAATATTTACCAGCACTTAAACTGAACTAATAGAGCAATAATACAATCAGCATTTAGTTATCTTAAAGTAAAATTGGATGCAATTCACTAGTTCATCTGTCCATACACCATACTCCACCAGTTGCGCCACGGTGCAATGAATATTTAAAATTAAACAAAAATCTGCCAGCAAATATTTAGAAATTTCATCCAATATTAGGAACATCAATCACATGTATCCAACTGCTCAGACTGCTCAGACAAAATGCAAAAAAAGCAACTCCTAATTCATACCAGTTGATGCAGTGGTGGGTCGCTTGAAGACAAGCCCCCCACCAGGTGGGGTAGCTGTCAAACTCGACATGGAGGAATTGAGGGGGGGCGCGCGACCCCCCGACCCCTTCGTCACCGACGACTTCTTCTTTCTCGACGTCAGCGAAAAACTGTCGTCTCCGGAAGCCTCAAGAGCCTGCGAGCGGAAAAGTGGTAAACTGGAAAAAATCTTATTTATATAAAACAAGCGTCCAGCCTGTGCTAGCATGGAAAAAGGACGAGAACAGTCAAAATGATGACGATGATAGTGATATAACGTCTCAAAGAATTCAATGCGCAATTTAATCTACATCTTAAAATTCAATCATTCAGAGAAATTGCAAAGGAAGTGGTTCCTATCACTGAAATATTTGAATAGACTGTAATGCAAGACCACTACAGCTAGAGCCATCTCGCTATGACTTAAATTTAACAAGGCATTTGGTTTCCAATAGTAAACTAGGTCCTTTTTTGGTAGTTTTTTAACTTCTGCATGCGATAAACAGTCGAGTTATAGGCGAGTTATAGAAACCTAGCTCATAAGTATGAGCTAGGTTTCTGACACAAATTCTGCAATGTCCAACGATATCATCACACAAACATCAGAAAATGCAAGAAACTCCTCTTTTATTTCTACAAGCTCTTTCTGGTGCAAAACTTTGTTATATTTCAACTGAGGTTGTCTTATATCTCAAACCCAGGCCCATAGTGATTGCTACCTGAGTTGAATTGGTCGTCACGACGGGCTGCTTCGACCGTCTAGACCTGCCCGACATCGATGTGTCTAGTTCCCCCCCACTCACATTTCCGTTGGACCGCCCTATTTGTTCGATGGACCCGTGACGCGTGAAGACAGGGCCCCCAGCGGGCCGGCGCGTTTTAGCTGCGACCTGGAGTTGAACACAAGAAAACCTTAGAGTTCAAATAACAGGTCAAAATTGCAGCCAGTAGCTGGTCAGAATTTTCTTATTTCCTTGTAGCACTGATAATTTCACATTATCACTGCAGATCACAAAATAGTTGCTAACGCATAGATGCTTATGAATTTTATTTTTATTTTTTTTATTCCACATCTAATGATCAAACACTTCTCGCTACTGTAATTTACAGCATTCTCAAAACATACACAAAATCATTAACAAAAATTCATTTAAATTATCACCGCAAAACTTTCATCCATAAAAGACTAAAGGTCGGTTGCTAGACATCGGTTTGAAGTGCGATTTTATTTTGTAGTCCGAATTAACCAATCAGATTATTCGATACAATTCTTTCATATATTGTCATTGGTTAATTCGGACTACAAAATAAAATCGCGCTTCAAATCAAAGTCTAGCAACCGGCAGTAATAGACTCAAAGTAAAAGGCATATGGTAATCCACATTCGCAGGTCATTTGATTAAGATCTGATTTGACTAGTAATACTGCAAAATATTACTAGCCTTTAATCGTCATAGGATAAAGAGAATTAAAATGCGGCCCATAGGCGGCATCAGTGAACGCTTACCGGCGGTCGACCGCGACTGTTTGCTTGGAAGCTCTCGTCCTCAGACGACGACACAACCGTGTGGTTCCTTCTCGACTTGGCCTGCGACGCAGAAATTAACCGCGCGTCTGCACTCGCACCGCATATTGACCAAAGAATAGCAGGTATCGGTCGATGCACAGCTACAATTGTTGAGATCAGATCGACCATGGATTCAATCAGGTTGAGCAAACTGTAATGGCGACGAAACTCATTCAAAACAGTTGCTTTCTAAATGCAGATTGCATGGATAGAAGATGAAAGGAAATTGCCAGGAATCAGCCACACCGCAAAACTGTAGACTCGTCAGCTTGTTCTGCAAAGCAAGGATGAGAAAAGGGCAAATGAAAACGTTCCAATGAAGGCCATCAAAAAATATTCAAAATGATGCTGCAGCAGTTACTCCATACACATCCGTTATGATTCCTATTATACAGATCTTGCTCTTGATACTGTTCTACAAGGCCAATTGTGTTCTTATTTCTGTTCTACGTGGCCCACCTTGCTGGCAGTCGTGCTGCTGCTCTCATCCTCGTCCCCCCGGTCAATGCTCGATAGCGACCCCAGCCGCACCCCGTTCATCCCCCGGTGGACGCTCCCCCCCGGGGAGGCGGGGACAGACGACATTAGGGAGGGATCGAACCCATCGCAGACGACAAATGAGATCGCATCTTGCAGTGAGCGCAGCGAATCAACGGCGTCGTTGTGGCTGCACCCGAGCAGGCTCCGCCCATTGACCTGCAAAATGAATATTTATGAGGCATTCGCTCCACCCATTGACCTTCCAAATGAATATCCTGCATCGCCTATCCGCACTTTATTTCTGATTCAGAGCATCGAACAACATCAACGTAATACAGAAATACTTGGAGTTAACGTTGTAGCCACCATGACATACAAAATGAGCCAAACATGACAGAATCTAGTTTTCCACAATGTTGTCCAACTTTTACAAGGCCTTGTGAAAGTCTTTCTTAGAGGCCACACACGATTGAAAATTTCCCGGCAGGCTTCAGTATGCAGCCGAGCCAGCGCTGAACTGATAAACACAACTGGTCTCTGCGATGTTGAAATTTTCATAGACATCGCGTCATAGTCGCTAAAATAGCTGTCACAAAGCCTATTGAAGGGTAGTATAAAAGCTGAGCTGGGTAATAATGCAGAGTAAACGATTCTTCTTATGTTCATTCTACTGAGCATTGAGCATTTCGTGCATTGTAACCGTTTAGTGTACACGGCCAAATTCGGTTACCGTAGCAATGACGGTCATTTTAATTAGCGCGCCTGAGAAAAACCGGCTGTTACGTTAATAACCAATCAATGCGCGCAAAGCAGCTGATATAAATTTTTTTTTTTTGGGTCGACTACGGTGTGGCTAACTGATTCTGTTTAAGTAGTCTTCTTCATTTCTATAGGAATATATATTTTTAATGAAGCAAAATCGTGCAGCTGTATGAAATGTTTTACCCTCGTTTGATAGAATTTTGCTTTTCAATTATCATGTTTTCAGATTGTAAAATCGCTCGACGAGAGGATCAAAGATGTTTAGAAACCATCAGTGATCAGGTGGGGGCAAAGTCGTCACCAATGGCGAAGGGAAGGTAAACTATTCTGCTTCAATTGCCCTTTTAAAAGGTTACAACATCCAGATTGTTCTGTGCAAAACAATACCATAATTTGGAAGAAATCTACCTCAAGTATCCTTTGTCCGGGCTTCAGCCGTCCATCCCGCGCTATGCTGCCATTGGGCATAATCTGTCACGTGACCACAGCAAGAACCAATAGCATCGTTGCACTCACAATAAATAATCAAATAATTTCATATGATCAATGGTAATCTTCTATTATTCGAACACTGTATTTTGTTCAAATTTTAGATCTTTTCGAATGAAATTTACATGATCTCAAGGTTTAAAGAAATTTTCATTTTCAGGCTTATCAAATTTGACCCGTCAAGAATTGCCAGGCCTAACACCATTTAAAAGCTTAATCAGATCGGTATAAATGTAAAACGTTAGCACTATGATTTGTACCGAGAGCTTTCTTTAATTGACCGCGATTAGCAACATTAATAAGTTTAACGTGAAACGGAGATCAAGCGTAGATCAAAAATGTTTTTAAGATTCAATAGGAAGAACTTAGGCTAAGAAAAGACTTCAGTCCGACAGATAAATTAAACATTACAGATTGCAAATTCATCTCAGATTATAGATTCCTGATATCACTTCACCTTTGAAATGAAAATGCCGTCGTCTGATTGGTCAAGGGGATTACCGGACTGACTTCCTGCACCGCCCCGAATGCTCAGACCGAGTTTTTCCCCGGACAGCCGGGCCAGGTGAATTTCCTGCCCCCAGAAATCAACATTCATCTATTTGTCAAGAGCCACATTTAATGAAGCCACTTACTAATGTTCAAGGGCATAATCCTTGTTTTGCTTGTATGTTCTTGCTGTGAAGAATGTAATTTTTAAACTAACAATGTTAATAATATATTAAGAGCATTCTTTTTGAATGCTCTCTCTTTAGGCAAACAATTATATTTTGAAAAAGGCTTAAATAATTGTGCAATTTGCATTGCACAGATAATGCATTCACATAAATCCTCAGATTTAAATTCTCAGATAAATCATCACAAAGAAAAGAACAAAAGACTTTTTATTAAATTACAAACAACAATACCTAATGCTTATTATTTTAGATTTTAATACAATAAATGCCTGACCCCTAAATGATCTCCCCTGACTGAGTGATTGACATCTCTCTCACATACATGTAATACCTCGTTTTGAGTGTCAAGATTTCTTCCACATGATCCACCAATAAAAAAACAAAAAAATAAATCGATTGGCTTGGCTAAACGTCGTTTGCACGATCATTCACTGACCAGCATTTTGATAAATTAATTGACTTTTGACTTTAAAAAATTCTACTTTTGATCAATGCTCAATAAAATAGCAGTGTGTATGCTCATCAAGATAGCAGCTCAAAACCGACCACATTGCAGCCGTATTGCAGCCATGCAGTTAGAAGATTTCGGACACAAACGCAATTTTTTTAAACCATAAAAGTCATGCTCACGCGCATGCCGGCCGGCTGGGGGTCCTTTCTGACGACAAGGACCACCTCTCGAGCGGGGGCGCAGAGCGCCGTCACCACATCCTCGTGTCGAGAGTTCGTCACGTCCACCCCATTCACCTGAGCGCATGACTTGATGCTGGGATCCTCATCTCCGATCTCATTTCAATACGTTTGTGTTGAATTGTGTGCATGCCAGTTGGGATCAAGATTCAGATCGAGCTATGGACTGACTAACAATTATGCTTGACGCATTATGAGACCAAGGTTTAACACTAACATGACCGCAATTCACAAGCGCTCATTGATCAGTTAACCAGTATAATCGATCCATTTATTCAAAAAAAATAATGGATACTTCAAGCATGGCTAACCATCGATTTAGTGGTGTAAAAATCAAATATTGCAAATAATTTCATGATGTAAGTGAAGACGTTGTACATAATGCAACCTCTTATAATCCAAACGGTAATACTGCAAAATAACAGGTACCAACTTCCCTTTGAACTTCTCTCATCAAACAGCAGCAAAATGTAAGAAGCACAGCAGAGCAAGAAAGAGCTAAACTCGCCTAAAAAGAAAACAAAAATCATACCGAGAGAACTCGGTCGCCAATGCGCAGCGACGTTCTGGATGCGGCACCTTTTGGAACAATCTGAAAAAAATCATCAAGTAGAAATAAGCGATAATTAAGACGCGCTTAAATTTTTAGTCTGTGAGCCGCCGAAACATGAATTTATACAAATAATCATGCATCAAATTGCATGTGTGTGGAAATTAAAAGCACAGAGTACATCATAAAGAATAACCCCTAACAAAATTGCAATATCTCAGCCAAAATGAATATTTTAAAAGCGTATTTGAAGAAATATGAGAGGAGATAATTTAACATGTTTTAATTTTAGGTAGGAGGAAGTTATTTTTATGACACTTCCGTACGATAGCCTACATTGTATATACAATACCAAATATCATGAAGGATAAAAATTGCAAGCATAAATCGTGTCTGAGGGGGGAGTCTTCACCTTGGAGATGAATATTCCTGTTTCACCGGCCCCGAAGGGGGCGCTGACATTGTCACTCCCCCCCACGATGCTCAGCCCCAGTGGCCCCCCCGCTTTTATCAGTCGCACCGTCTGCACGGGATCACAAAATAATTGTATACTTGAATGTAAATGAAATATAATAAATGTCAAAAACTAATCTCAAACTATGTCAAATCAAATTCCGAAGGTATATTTTTGAAAAAAGGAAAAAAAAATTAATTGAAAAAATGTGAAAGAATTTAAACAAAATTAAGTCAGCGTTATTTTTAATATTTTCGAGCATAGTAATACGCTTAAATAATGGCTTTCATTATCTAAGGTCTAGGCCTATTCTAGGCCTCACGTTTGCTAACTAAACGTGCACTGTTTGACAAGGAATCTACACGCAACAAATTTTAAAAAGATTGACACACCAACATTCTTCATAATGTTCAGCTTTCAGATAGTTTCCTCCTGTTTGATGTCCTGCGAAAAGGAATGCTGAATAAAAATTTTCCAATGAAGCCAAAAAAAAGAATCATTTTCGTAGGCATTGAATAAGAACAGTAGGTACAAAATAATGCAGTGAATAGAGGAGGAAGAGGAGGCTTTTATTGACCTCAATTGGATAAGAGCTCTTTTTCCTCACGGCGCTGGCGCCACCTGCCTGCGCTCCAACACTCGCGCCGCTGCCGTACGGCTGAGGGGGCACACTCGATGACCTCGCGCCGACCCCTGACTGCCGAACACTCCCCCCCGCTCCTCCGCCACCACCCCCCTCATAACCCCGCTCCAAAGCCCTGAATAGTTCGTCGACATTGTTTCCACCCCCATCGTTTGAGTTATTCAAGTTTCGCCCGCTGGGTTTCCCGTTGGGTTTTCTCCGCAGCGAGCCCGTTGAATCCAATGTGCCCGTTGAGCTGGACGTGACGGAGGATTTAGGGAGTTTCATCGTTAGGATCGGGGAACTCTGAATCTTGGCCGTCACTACAGGGGCCGGCTGCAGGGCCAGGTGGGATACACAATAGCAGCTTGTTATTGAATATCATATTTACTGTTAATTTACCAACCTTCAAATTTATTTTTAAAAATTGAGATTATAAATCGTTATATATAACTTTCTCTCTTGTTTCACATAAAAATCATTAAAACTCAACTTCATAGATTTCAACTTCAATCAAAATTTAAATGAAGTAGGTCAAAATAGAACACAAAATATTAACAAATTAAACCTAAGATATACTAATATCATAGTGTAACCATTAGCATAAGGAATAGCTCGCAAAAAAAATTAAACCTATAGATTGCATAAAAAAGTTACCATAATCACGCAAAGATTGTGCTTGCATCTGTTAAACTTATGATTTTCGTCAAACTTTTCAACAAATTGTAAAAAGTTTGACTTTTTACTTCTTGAAATTACAATGTTGAAGAGACCGTGAGCTAATATAAAAACATCATAATGAAATAAAGCCTCAATATTATTCTAATGCAGAAATAAACAAAAATTAAGTTTTATCAATTTATTTCTATATATTGCAGACAAACTCAATCCCACCTGTGGTCCTGTGTCCAAGCGCCCCATCACATCCCTACTACCCCCTCCAGGGGGCCTGTAGCCCCCTGGCACCCCCGAAACCTCCCGTCCATTCACAGGGTCCAAATACGCTTCACCCTCCCTAATCCCCACTCGAGTCTCCACATGTGAGACGGGGTAATCCAAACTGGCCGCACTTTCATATCTTCGCCCCCCCAGCTTAGGGTCCGCACCGCGTGTCCCTGTGTAGGGCCCCGAGAGTGAAAACTCCCCTGTGACGTCATCAGTTTTAGGTACACGGTCGTCCAAAGATGGCGCTCTTTTTTGCATTGTGGAGTGAATGTCTTGTGATCGCGAGTTTGGCTTGTTGAGCAAAACTTTGGCATTGTCCGTGTACGGGTCCTGCAGCCCGTTGTTCTGAAGTGATTCAGATTTACGCAGGGTTCCGTTGAGCTGCCGAGAATTCTGCCCGTTTTCCCTGGTGACTTGAGAAATCTGGTGCAACTTTTCTGGAGATGGCCTCTTTGAATCAATGGATGTCGGCGAGCGGGGGTTAGAAACGGTTAAACTGTTTGTGGAATTGGGGGGGATATTGTCAGCGGGGATTTCGCGGCTCACAGTGAGGTTGATTTGAAATTTGCTGTCTCTGAGAAGGGACACAACTCTGTCGTGGGTCGCTTCCCTCACGTCCACTCCATTTATCTGACAGCAGGACAGGATGGACTGATTGCAGCAGGGAATGATATCAATCTCTATTCATCGTAATAGCAGAAGATTAAGCAAAAACAACACATAACCTAACTCAGCATGAAATCAAAGTCTGGCACGCAAAAGGGTAGAATGATGAAATCGACCAAAAATTGAAAAATAATAATGGATTTTGTATCTGTTGCAGCGTCTGTGAACGTGGGTTTTTAATAGTGCGCCATGAATCAATTTATGATAACCAAACATGTATCCAAACAGCTGCGGGCCTACATACACAATCGAGAATCAATTTAAATTTCGTTTTAAAAACATATCCACCTGAAAGAGTTAACAAGCGCTCTGTTCTGTGTGAGCCATTTAAAGGTTCAAATTAAACTATGTGAACATTATGTTGAAGGTAAAAGTGATAACATTCACCAGATACTTGTGAAACAGTAAATAAACAAATGAAAAAGTGTGGTCTAAGTGTGGACAAGTTGTGGTTGCTAACCACAATGACGCGATCCCCGACGCGGATCTTTCCGTCGCGATCTGCCAGTCCCCCCTCCGTGATCCTAGAGATGTACGCCGACTGGCGACAGAAATGAACATCAAAACAAAATGAAACAAGAAAATAAAAAATTTCAATTGAAAATTTTGCAAAGGCACAATTCATTTTGTGAAAGCAAATCCATGACGAGCAATAAGCATCCACAAACATCACAACCCTGAAAACTATTAAGCTTCAAAGGCAATATAGTGTGATACTCTTGTTATCAACGAACTATATTAGACTTATGAAACAAAGATGGGACACAATAAACAGGCATGCCAAATAAAGCCCTATAAAACCTTGCAAAGAATTGCATTGATATTATATGGATACAAGAGGATGGTCGAAGAAGTGAAGATGTCAAAAGCCAATGGATGCCCAAAAAAGCAAGAAAAGGATGAAGAAGAGGAAGAAGAAAGCCCACCTCATCGTTGTCCTTGTAGGGGGTTGAGTTCCCGCCGCCTGCGACGCTGAAGCCAAGACCCACCCCGCCATTGCGGACCAACACTGTCGAGATTATCTGTGAGATCCACATCATACTACACCGTGAACGGAAAAAATGAACCTCTAGAATTACTGCAATAACTTGTGCAATAATTAGTACATTTTAACAAGACATAGAAAAACGTCAGTGTGATGGCTATGAGTCACATATATCATCATATATTAGTTATAACGCGTGTTCAAAATGCTCTTCTTCGGCCTCGACACACGCACCAAGACACACTCGCCACTGACGTACTATTTCTAGCAGTACCCAGTCTACCGCTGCCTGCTTGACGCCTGCATGAACCAGTTGTATCAAGCTTATGCAGAAGGACGTTTGTGCACGAAGTTTCCATCCTTTATCAGAAAATTGTGCCCTAAGAAAGCGCCCTGCACTTTAATTCTAATCTTGGCGTCAACATGGTTTCACTATTCTGTCCTCCTCACTTAACGCTCTATTGCAGACAAACAACGTCACTGTGACGTTGTTTTTTAACTGGTTCAGATCATAAATATAAAAATAGTTAGTGTTATTGTTGGGAGTAAGGTCGTTTTACTATAAATAGCATTTTAAATATTTAGTATATATTTCTCCAAGAGTTGTAGAGTTGTATTGTAGAGGTTCGTTTTTTTTCCGTTCATGGTGTATATACCCTCTAGCCTTCAAGCCTATCTTCAAACGCTTTGTTCAATACACACATGTGCGAGACACATTTACAAGTATTTAATTATCTGTCACAAAAAACCACTAAAAGACCAGGGGAAAAATTTGACCGCACCCTCAAAAAACACATCATGCACCTTGATAATTATATCTAGATATTATTAACTTTATTAGATAAAGCAGTCAATCTACACAAAGAACAAAAAGACAGATGGCGCTCTACCGCTTGTTTAGGGGGCGCCACCTCGCGCGCGATCACCATGGTGACGTGGTTCCCTGCGTCCTTGAGCACGGCGACCGCGCGGTGATGGTCGGCGCCTACCAGGGTGTTGCCGTTAACCTGGCAACCCAGCGACAACCACAACCAATGTAACTGCAATCAGCAACAACTACAAACAATGTAACCAATTTCAATGTGCACCGCAACCAATTTAGTCTAACTTTTGTCTACATAGCTACAATCAATCATAGCGTAATTATCTGAATAAACACTACTGACGATGACCCTCACACAGTCCAGCGGCCATTGCTAGATTGAGATGTGTTGAATGTATCATTTACCATTCCATTACAATGTAAAGGCAATAGATGCATGAATACATCGTTGGCACAAAATAAACTTACACATTTATAGCTGTTGAAATACTGAGAAAAAATCGCATGAAAACATGAAAGAATGGCAAAGGACCACACAGTGCTTAGAGCTTGGATGCCAGGGACCTACCGCTCGGCAGTGCACTAGAGAGAGAGTGTTGCTGAAGGGTTGACTGACCGAGAGAAGTTTGTCACCAGGGCGCAGCCCCGCCTTCCAACATGGCCCCTCCTCAGTGACCCGCGACAGAAATATACCCTGGACACATTAAACAGTAAAACAAACATAGCAAAACTCCATATACTAGTGCATAAATAAATCATTAAGTGAATGTCAATTTACATAATCATCCTTTGCTTCATCAGTTCTATGCTCAAATTTCTTAGCCAACAGCCCAAATTGTCGTGCGAGGCTTTCAATTTTCTTGCACAGCGTCTCCAAGATCTAATCACAGCCGCGCACACAGCGTATACGAATGTATACGCAATGTATACAAAACATTGGTATTGATATCAGTTTAAACAAAAATCTTAAAGAATTTCAAAAATGAAAATATGTCTATTTCTTGCACAGCACCTGGTCGTCCTCCACGTAGGCGGTGGACCCCACCCCTCCGGCGATGCTGATCCCCAGCCCGACTCCCATCTTGCGCACAAACTGTATCGTCATCTGCAGCTCCTCCACCTCGTCCTCGTCTTCTTCTCCTTCTTCTTGTTCCCCCTCGCTGCTGTCGCGCTCCTTGGCGGCGAGACTGACGGGTCTCGCAGGGGAGACGATGTGATTTCTGTTCGCGTCGACTTTGTCCTGTCGCAGCAGAAACTTGTCTATGTTTCAGAAAAACACGCAATGAATGAATTAACCCCGGATTGGATGACTATTTTTGAAATTTATTGGCAAGCTTTGATTTTTTTTATACATTGCTTTTGATGCTATATTTCTGCTTGCTATAGTATTTCAGTTTTATACATCTCTGTGTTAATTGTGAAATCCGATGTATTGCCGCTTACTAATAAAAAAGGAAAGATAAAATTAGGGAAGTTATACAGTCATTGACACAAGTCTCGTTGTTTGTCAATGGCTGTCACAGGGAATGCGTTCCTCTTTAGAAGCCCTTATTACTTCATGCGCATGCCGATTGATAGCACCTGCATTCTTGTATGGTCATTTATTGAAGTAATAAAGATAGAAAAAGGATGGTGCATTTTTATGCTTTTTTATGCACTTCAGCAGCCATTACCCACTAAGGTGTTGAAGACAGGAATTAAGCATCTGAATGATTTTATTTTTTATGTGAAAAATACATGAAAGCATATATACGATGCAACTATCACCCATACCACGTCTAAAACTTCTCTGACCTGACTACATAATGTGCAACAACCTATTTATTTCCTACAATAACAACACCCTACTCAAATTGTAATATAACGCTCTCGTTCACAGTCTCACGTCACACTGTGCTAATGTTAACTGCCCAAGTGGTAAATATAAGATTTATATAATTATTTTGGTAAAGCAAGAACAAATTTAAATTTGGATTGGCATTCGCCCACCCTCCCATTGCCCATTGTATTTTCACCCTCCTTACCTTCCCCCCGCTGGCAGCGAGCAGCAGCTTGACCCTTTCCTCCCCACTGACCCCCCCTCCTGCCCCCCCGGTCACAATTCGTTTGTCCTTGAGATGGTGGGGGGTGTCCCGGCGAGTCAGTCGACTTTCCTCGGTGGGGGGGACCAGGGAGGAGGGAGAGAACGCGACCTGCTTGCCCCCCCTCACCCCCTCCGTCTCATTATCCTAACGAAGAAAGCCAATTTAGTCACAAAATTTTACTAGGCTAAACTTGAAAAATTACTAAGTCAATTGCTTAAAAATTAAGAACAGTTAGGTCAAATATGCGATGGAAAACGTCTGTAACTTTCGTGGGTAGAATACAGCATCTCGGCGACAAATGGTCGTTGGTGTTATATTTTCAAGAAAAATCTAAATTTAATCATGCAAACGACAAAATTAATTAACTCTTAGTAGCATTCAAAGCCATGATAAATTACATGATGTAGAGTTTAACTTACTAAATTTTGTTGTAGAAAATGTAACCCAACACCAAGGGATGATGCAACACAAATTTTAAAACACCCAATATGTATACTATCGACACCAAAATCTCATATCCAATCAACTTTTTTTAATTGACATGTTTTGATGTAACATATCTCTACGATAAATTTCATAAATGTCACTGTAATTTTTTGGCTGTTAAATAACTCACATCATCTTCATCGGAGTTATATTGCTGTAGAGCTCTGACATTGCTTGGCTGAGCTTTAACTGCCGTTTGATTGGCCGGTACAAATTTAGCAGACGTTTGATTGATCGTTTGTTTTCCAACAGGACGCATCCCGGCGCCATCTATCATCAAAATGCACCAATAATATATGTCACCAATATTAATTTGGAGCAATTTAAAGAAAAATATCGACAATAAATCGAAACTAAATGGTTTTACAGTACAAAACTTCATGCCATAAAATCATAATGAAATTTTTATGAAGTTAATCTCTTTCAAAATACCAAAAGCACACAGTGTTCAGAAGACAACAATTAAATGCATTGGCAACATATTTATAGCAAATCATCTTACTTTCTTAATGGTGTAGTCTGAATTTGAGGCAACTTCGCTAATATTTAAGTTATCTGACCTGCACCCTTCATTTTATTTATAATTTTTTATAAATTTATTCTACAAATAATATTTTGTCCAAAATTTGAAACAAACAATGTATCCCCAACTTTTACAATCCAGTAGCCAATACAACCTGTGAGTTGTTTCTCATTCTGCTGCCACCACTTGTCCGCAGAGTAAACACTCCTGACGGCCTGAGTGGCGGCCATACTTCCCCTGTGATCTACGGCGTCGACCCCCCCACCAGGCCCACCCATCTGGCAGCAGCAGCCGTCAGTCAGGCGTACACGTTGATTTATTGACAATTCTGCTAACATCGTCTATACTCTATTTTATATAATGTACTACTGCGGTTATCTCGTCTGCTTTTCAGACCATCAAGCTATTTGAAAGTCATGCTATTGTTTTTCAAGAAATAATAAATTTGAAAAAACCATCTTTAATAGAAATGCGCCCACTAGCCTACAGTTCGCGCTACTGCTGCTGCAGCTTAACATAAACACACAAACATTGTGATTAAGTGTAAAGGGACAGCCTTAAAGGGTTTTAGGTGACTAGATTTATGGACTTCAGCCGCGCCTTAGCCTTGGCATTAAATGTCTTGGGATGTTATAGTAATGAAGTCCATGCAGAACTGTGATGATTTTGACTACATAAAAATAACAGGCCGCAAAATAAAAAAATAAAAAAATAATTCACATTTGACTTCGAACATTCAGCAATCACAATGAAAGAGGACAGACCTCGTTGGACCTGCGTGGCGCCCCCAGTGGGGCGGGGTCTGGATGATCCTTAGCCCCGCCCACCGGCTTCTTGGTCCTGAGGTCCTTAGGGAAGGGCGTGTTGTGTCGCACAAACTGGCCCTAACAACAGAAAACTTTTGCGTTAATTAACACAAATTTACAATTATTCTTGGACGCTTCACTCTCCAAGTTTTTTGTTCTATCATGAGCAGACAAAAGTTATCCTTGAAAGCGATCGTTTCCAAGTTGATACAAAATTGATTTTTATCTTCTGAAATTGTCCGTTTTCTCACTGACAATTTGAGTTTTAGTTTACTTGACCTCATTTACAGATAATTTTAATTTGTCTTTTAGCAGCGGGCAGACAATTAAACCATTTCCTCTTATGGAAAGAGAGATAACAAAGCTAAACATAAGTACATAAAAATTATTATAGCAACACATGAGCAAATAAAAATTTAATAACGTAGTTAATTGAAAAAAAATTATTAAAAAAAAATTACCTAAAAAATAGTAGCAATGGAAAGAATAGAAGCACGGTGAAATAGCCAAAACATGGTTCAAAATAGAATCAAACAAGCACGCAAATATACAAAGAATCGATTTTTTCCAACATTTACTTTCGCGTCTGAAACCAATGCTGCCGAGAAGTACCAGTTAGCCTACGATCTATACCTAATGAAAATCAAATTCACCTTGACAGCGCCAAATACTGCAAGGAATTAATTGATTAATTAAATTGATCGATGATTTGTAAAAAAAAGCATCATCAAGCAGGAGCCAAATAAATACAATGCAAAAAAATTCACAATTGCTATTCCAACCTTTCCGTCCATTATCCACTCACAGTCTTCTGTCTGGCATGGTACGCACAAACGCGCAATATTCATCATTTATTCAGGGAAACATGACTTTGCAATGCCTTAATGTGGTTCGCTGTCAAAGTAAACACCATCAAAAACCATTGCAGTTACTACGTATAACAATGCATAATGCTAGATAAAAATAAATTATTTGATTTTCTAAATAATCTGATACAATTTCTTACATTTTTATCTTTCTCTGTTGGTAGATCGTCTTCCTTAAAGCGGATAGCTGATGGCCTATTGGCTGGCTCAGGATGCGGTACCCAGCTAGCGCGGTTATCCCCCAATGGCTCCGCAGACTTGTCTAGCCGAATCAGGCTTGCTGTTCCACAGAACAATAGAAAGAAACATTAAATCAACATCAAAATACTCTTTCCATTTCACTAATAATTTTTTTTCTTTTTTTTGAGAAAATTATCATTTGCATCTTAGATGACAACTTTGTCAGAAGCTTCAGAGCTTTTATATAATACAATATAGTATATTTGTCAGCCATCAATTGAATGAAACCATTCAGACTTCACTAAAAAAATCATCATAATCCGTGGTTACAGCTTTATTAAAATGGTAGAATGGCTAGTGCATCGCAAAAAAAATTAACTTCTCAAAATTAAAACACCAGCAGCTCCAGCGATCATAATTTTGCCTATCACCAACAATGTACAATATTACAAGAAGCGGCCCTATGACTTATAACATCCTTTAATCCAGTGACACCACCGACAGAAAAACTAGTACAAAACGTGTCACCATTCGTGAATACTACACCAAAGATCAAGCAGAGAAACTAGAGCGCTCACAGTTGCTCTGTGTGAGGGCAGCTTGCTGGGGCAGCAGGAAGCAGACAAGCACTTTCTGTCCACTCTCTGGGTCCATGTCCTGCTGAAACTTGAGCAGCGGCTTAGCCTGGTTCTCTGACAGCCAGATGGCCTTCAGGTGGCAGGACTCCAGACTCGCTGGCAAGTGACGCAGCCTATAAAGATACAACTAACTGGTACACAATATTTTAAACTTAGTTTAATACATAAATGTAAGCAGGAATAAGCTTGTATTCCGTACGTATTCCGTACAGTGTAAGAGATACAAGTATCGCACACACGCTACAGCTCTGCCATCACTCACTATATTACGTCGCAAAGCATTGGCCTATGCTGTCATACAGATTCAAATTTTTCTTTCATATTTCAAATATATCAAAATTAACTTTTAATAAAAATTGTTGGCCGTTGATTACAGAACTAATTAAATTTAAACAATGATAACAAATCAATACTATCTGTCACATTAAAAAAAAGAGCCTAATTTGTTTTGCAGTCTCTTGATTAGTAGGCATAATAACACCACATTGCCGAAGGGGCTGTTGCCATGGCGACTGACCTGTTGCCGGACACGTCGAGCACATGGAGCAGCTTCAGATTGCCGATCTCTGTCGGCAAGGCTTCGATCTGATTGTCCCTCACTGACAAGACGCCAAGGTGGGCGCAGGAACCAGTCTATGCAAAAAGGGTGACAGCAAATAGACTGCTACCAGGCCAGTGTTGCCAGTTTTTCAGAGTGCAATTATCGCACAGATGGCCTGCAAATTATCGAATTTGGTAAAAAATGATCGTACCAAGAAAATTTGTGCAAAACACACAAAAAACACCAAAAATTGAATAAAAGTGAGGGGAAAATCACAGCATTCTGTCCGCTTTTTGGATCATTCTTAACAGTAATATTTGATTTTTGAAATAATTCTTGAATATCTTGACTATTTATCTTTTTTTCCTCTCAAACTCCAACAATTAGCTTCAACTTTTTTTTTTTCACTGGTCCGAAATCATCGGACAAAATGCCATTATCGTACACCATTATCGTACATCGTACAAACGGCGTGAGATTGCTGAAATTATTGTACAATTATAGTATCATCGTACATTTGGCAACACTGATCCGACCGAAACTAGTCCGTACCACAGACAAGCATTTATTAATATTACAATACCTAGTCTAATACTCACTATTTGATATTCCCAAACTAACAAGCTCTATCTGATATAATATCGCTTTTAAACGGTGTGTATTGTATATATTATAAACCTATATATTGCAAATGGTGTGTATATGTCCGTTGTACAAGACACTAAAGCACAATAACAATTTGATTATTAAGCGATACAACTCTTGAAGACAATACATCAAATGAAATATATTGTCGCCAATGTCAACCAATTAGTAATTATCGAGACAACTATTAAGGCTTGATAATAGTCACACACCTCCCTTGGAATCTGAGTCAGGCGATTTCGATCCGCGTTCAGAATCACAAGACTCTTCAGCTTTCCGATCGTCGACGGAAGCTCCTGAGGACCGTGACCGAACAAATAATATAATATCTAGTGACAACTTCAGCTATTAATCTACTAAGGTCAGTTAAGCTTGAATTGCATATAAATTATAAAGATAAACACTGTTATGCACAGTTTTGCGATTGTAGGCTATTGATCAATTGCTGAAAGCAATATTAGCTAATTGAATTAAAGAAAACTGCAAACAAACTACAAAATTAGACTTTATGTGCGAATCAATGTTGAATTGATTCTATATTACAAAACGAATGCAAATGTCATCTTGTTAAATTTGAAATAAGATAGCATTGTAAAATAGCAGTCAATAATAAGGTATCTCGATGCAGCGTACCCTAATCATATTGTCGGTTAGGATGAGCTCCTGGAGGGAATGACAACTGTGACACACATAACAGACAAATGAACTGCAAGCTAAAAGAACATAGTAGTGTGGGATCACTATTCACCTTGATTGAAAGTACAATTTGAAGCAACGAGTCATGTAATCCGCATTACTTTTTTACTATCCCTTTTAATTAAGCGTATCAAAATGCAGTCGCATCAAATAACTTTTTATTGCGTGCCATACGCAGAACAATTGTACATTTGATACCTACCCTCCAATGCTAGACGCTACGACCATGAGATGGTTGAGGTCTGCCTTTAGTATAGTTAGCTTCTTCAGCTGACCTGCATAGTCAAAACATAGGAGACATGCATGCACACAGCTATAGAAGTGGTATCAATGAAACAAATGTTACTTTTCCAACAAGCTATCGTGCACTTAAACAGTTTAAATTTGCTTACAATATTGATTGAGAATTTAAATTACTTCATTTATTTTATTTTTTGATCCGTTTCTAAACATTATGGAATCAATCAAAAACCTGCCTACTTTCAGTCAAATTCACTCCAGTGCAAAACTGATCACACAAACCACAAGAGCTTTCAATTTGAAATCAAAAGCCACAACGTTCAAAAGTCAAAACTCAGTCTATAACCCTAAATAAAACATATACTCAACGTCACAGTAGTATGGGTAGCAATATAGGACGGACCAATGCCCTCTGGGAAGACTTCGATGAGGTTCTGTGAGAGAAGGAGGTCAGAGAGGGAGGCGAGGCCGCTCAGCTCGTTGGGCAGGCGATCCAGCTTGTTGTCTGACACGTCCAGCTGCGTCAGCTTCTTCAAACTTCCCAGCTCCTGCATACCAACCACAGCCAGAGCCTTTAGGAGGATATACATGCGTCAGCAGGATGAAGATTAGACGATGCAAATTGTATGCCTATTTTTAAACGGACAGGCCTGATCCAACTCATGCATTAAACCGTGATTTCGGGCATGCATTAAAAAAATTAAAGCGACAATATAACGTTACAGTATCATTGACGTCATTTCGCTGCCTTTATTTTTTCTCCGTGCATGCAAAAAATCACGATTTTTTGCAATGCTGGGCTAGACCGTTACACATGAAAAGCGACTACGGTGGCAGAAGCCTAGGTGGTTTTAAGTCTAAGCAGTTGCACTACATCTGAAGCAGCAGGCGTAACACCACCTACGTTTTATCACAGCTAAACCTAATCCTGTATATCATCATCACAACCACGACGTCACAATCAGCACAAAATGGCGGCTCAGCTTATTCAAATACCTGCAGCGTCAGTCTGAGTCAGCAAATATGAACAAGGCATTGCGTTCAATCCATTTATGTTAACATAAATAAAAATTTATCGCATGGATAAGGCCTGGTTATTTAATGAGCGCAAACAAATATCAATAGTGGTCAAAAATTTAACACAGCATTCGTGTCAAAATTATATGTAGCACAATTTCTAATATTTAGTGAAATATTTAAGGATATTTATTGATCGTCAGCATACTTCATATGTTAAATCAATTTTTAAGTGTCATTTTCTAGCTAACTGCAACAAGCAACTGCAATCAAGGGAAAGCGATTAGACCGACAGATTAAAGGACACAATGCCCAGGTGAGTCATACAATCATTAAAATGTAAACATTCACGGTGCACCCAAATAATACTAGCAGTAGAAACTGAAACAGTTTAGGGTCAAATCGATTGCCGAAGGCTAACCAAAAGAGTATTAATAGTTTAATATATTTCTGCTGGCACCCGTGGCGCGCAGGATTAAGCAGGGCCTTGTATCGGCTCTCCAAACGCCAATTTGCAGTAGATCAAAGTGAGCAGTGGGACAGATTATGAATGATTAATACGAACAGGATGAATTGAAAATGTGTATCATCCTTGTATACATATAGAAATTATTCAAAAATTTATTTCCAATTTGAGACGCAGTGTTGCGATGCAATTATTTTACAAAGTCAGTGGTCTTCAGGCCCGATAAATATTTAAATAAATTCCATGCATTTCATATGTTAGCTGCTCCATGCATCACAGACCAAACGATACCTAGGCAATCGAGGATAAAGCAGTCTTCTGCTAATGAACTGTCTGCAATGCTTTAAAAAAACAATTTAGAGGCATACTCAGCACGACAACACAGTGTCATTTCCACACGCGTATTAAATGTTACGGTATAAGTTATGACGTAATATAGCGAAATGCAATGCAGTAATAACCTACGCGCGTGTGTGTAACGCATTGACGCATAAGTTGTTCTTTTATAACTGGCTCGCATTCATTACCAGAGCATCATATCAAAGATCACACGCATGCATCAAGCACACTGTCAGCTGAAAGCGCGCCCTAAATTATTAAATTATTACTAACTAAAAGTCTCAAAAATTAAATTTCTAATCGAATTCGTAGACAATACCTTTGGAAGGTAGCCGAGTTGGTTTCCATCAAGAATCAATTCTTCCAGACACACAAGACCCCCAATCGTTTCCGGCTGAAACCCAATTGCATCCAATATAGAGACAAATCAATACAGTGATCATAGAACTGAGCAGTCTCAATCATATCAATGCAGCACTACTGGGAGTCTACTACTGCACCGCTGCACAAGTACAGCAGACCCTTAGCCTGGGAATATTCAATTGGACCATAAATAGGACGTGTGTATATTCAATCGGACCATACCCAGAACGTGTGTATATTGAATTGGATCATACCCAGGAAGTATGCATATTAAATTGGATCATGCCCAGGACGTGTGTATATTCAATTAGCTCATACCCTGGACCCATGTGTCAATCAGATTACATATAACTAATACCATTCGTATTCTAAGTACATTTTCAATAAATGAGTTATTAAATTATAAATTTCTCTAGCACATGCCCATTTACAAATTATGTTCTGGCAAGAAATGAATTTCTGACGCTATAAACAAGTACACGAATTAAAAGCACACCATTTTCACGCAATTTTCACACAATTTTTATACACCATTCTAGGAATCGACAAATTTTAACTTTATATTACAATATTCATTAAAATATTTTTTTAATGCATTTCTGCAAAGCGATATGCTTGATTGAAGCATGAACTGTGGATAAACAAAACCTCAAATCTCTAGGCCGCCCATCGCTGGTAATGACATTGCTGGGAGCCTGGCTGCATTAACCACTACTGGCGACTAGCGCTCCACCACTGATCAACATAGCACTTCACTCCTCCATGATAGATCACTTGACATCTCACTTCACTTTTAGCACAGAGTGCCATTGCTTCAACAGCTTGTGACCTATTGCATGTGGTCAGCATGCGCATTCAAGACTAAAACTAACCAAGCTCAAAATTCTAAATGTAGTAGGACATCCTCGCCTTGAATGTTCCATGCTAGAATTTCATTACTCAAAGCTTTTGCGATAAATTTATTTTCCAAAATCGCATCACGTCTACAAACTAATTTTAGCTCATGAACCAGAACAAAAAAGAATTGTGCCAAAACATCAATCCATTGCCTCAATGATGTCACCAAAGTTCCACAATGAGTGTAACATAAGGCCATGCCAACAATGAGTCTGCAGCCTCCAGCCATGCCTACCATCCAATCAAAGAGCATCTTGCATCAAGAAGAAATTCAAACTTGAAAATACATTAAAATTTGTTTGCTTAAATGATGGGCCTAAGTATTTGACTCACCAGGTCCTCAATCATGTTGTTGCCGAGGTCGAGGGATCGGAGCAGTTTGAGCAAGCAGAGGGAGGGCGGGAGGAACTTGAGGCTGTTGTCCCTCAGCTCCAGCGACTCCAGGGACGCCAAGCTGCGTACAAGTCATCATTCAATTAATAATTCAGATAATTAATTAATTTCCGGTATTTAATGTAACGTAATCGTAGTCTTATTGCGTACATGTAAGATTGCAGACAGGAGGTAGAGAAGAAGATGAGAAAAACAAGAACGATTGTAAGCATGATGTCTAAAAGAAAAATAAAAAAGAATGCTAAAAGAAAACATGAAACATTAGGAGAAAACATATTAAGGAAAAACTAGTTAAAGAAAACAGTATAATTGGCAGACTCGTATTAGGCGAAAATATAACTAAATCGCATGAGGCAAACTGTCAGAGCATCAACCTGTCAGAACTCTAATGAGGTTTTTTAAGCGAATCTGTATAAGGCTGTATAATGCATATGAATCGATCAAATTACAGTTGAATTCATAAGCATGTAAAATGTTATGTTACATGCACAATGCATCTGGGTTTGCAAAGGTGACATTTGGGCTTCACTGCCCCATTCTAAGACAGATCCGAGGCTGCTGATGAGGGAGACACAGACCTGCCGATATCTGCTGGGAGCCGAGCAAGGGATACGCTGTTCATTGATAACCGGGTCAGGCTTGTCAGCTGGGTCAAGCCATCGGGTAACCTGAATAAACAACCATGAAATAAAGAAATAAGGGACTTTCAAAGTAAAGTCAGCAGTTCAAAATAATTAGGGACAATGTTACCCCACCCCCGCCCACCAACTCCACCCAAAGAAACGTTTAGTTTGATGAGTAGGGTTGATATTACAAATTGCATAGATTATTTATAAAGGATATATTTTATAGACCTCAATTTCGAATTGAAGCGTACTAATCAGAAGTGACTTACTTTTGGAGCGGATTGCTGCTAAAATCTGCGATGGATAAGTTCTTGCACAGTTTTATCGTCTCTGGTATCTCATGGAGATCTGGACAATAATCGACTTTACTATTACAATATGTCCCCATTAAAGCAGGTTCCAGTTTAATAGCGGTATCTTTGCTTTTACAAGAGATCGCATACTTGCATAAATATCTATTCGAAAAATTGCAGTTGTTTGTAGTTCGATAAATTACATGTACATTACATATGATGGGGATGCAGCAACACAGCACTGTTACAATGTCTCTCAATTAAAGATGTTCCAAAGTTGTATAATTACTCCACAAACCGCTGCGTACCTGCGTAAAAACCTATTCATAGAATTACTACTGTTTGCAGTTAGATAAAATATTCTTCAACCAAATGAATTCATTCATTGGCGTTCATTTCAATGGCAATACACAATTAATTCAGTCACTGTTTTTTTTACAATTCATCGCTTCCGGATAAAAAAATAATTTACTTGTTTGCAGATTTAGCCTACTCCGAATCACTCGAATCAATTCAAAGACTCAGAAAACAATTAAAGCACGGTCAACCGTTGGAAGAAATGTTGAACTCCTCCAGGTGGATCAAACTGCCGATGTCGGATGAGAGACGAGTGATCTCGTTCTCGCTCACGGTCAACCGACGAAGATTTGTCAACTTGTACACTGCCTGCACAGCACAGCAGCCACAACTTGTACACTGCCTGCACAGCAGCCACAAATTGTACACTGC
>JAQIWG010000342.1:0-36655 GCA_034695025.1 Chamaedrilus cognettii
TACCGTAGATGCTAGTAGATACCGTAGATGCTAGTAGATACCGTAGATGCTAGTAGATACCGTAGATGCTAGTAGATACCGTAGATGCTAGTAGATGCTAAATCCGACACTCTAAGTTCTAGTCGACCATATCGGGGATCTAAAGAGACCAATGTAATTTTTAATTTACCTCCGGGGTGACAATTATAAGCACATCATGGGGGTCTTTAACTTTCTAGATTGTTGGTCTAAACCAAGGAACGTAGTCTAAACGTGAGCTTCTACAGTCTAACCCCCGCTGTGTGCCACCCGCACTTCAGGCTGATGATCCGCCCTGCACGCTGAGGAATGCTTGATAGTATACCTTAGCCAGAGGCTAGCAAAATAATCTTATTTATTTATGAGTTTCAAAATATGCGTTTCTAATGCATTCGATGATGATCTATTTTTATTAGGAAGAAAGTTTAAAGCTTAAACTTAAACTTGCTAGTAAACTGTAACTAGTCGCACTATGAAAATGCAAATAAGCATCACACATTTAATTTACTTTAAAACGTGCGCCGCCTATCAGTATGTAGCATGAAACACCGTGATGATATTACGCGTTGATGCGCAGGGAGTAATTTATAATTTAGCTTAGTAATTCGTAGAAATTGTTTAAACCCCGGAAAAAGCCGCGGGACCACAGGCTCGATGTCTGTCACAAACGTGACCTGGGTTCAATTCCAATTTGCAGTTTCAAGATTAATATCTTAATTGAGCCCACGGCTCAGTGCCAAGTTCTCAAGCGGATAAGCGTCATAAGCCTAGTTGGCGGTTTATCACATCATTAGGCCAATAGATAATTCACCAAGACACTTCCGGCGTTGACACAGGCAGAAAGAGTTCCACTATAAACATCCCGGGCAGGATAACTAAATGTTGTTCGACGATCATGATCGCTAAGAAACCAAGAAGCGAAGTCGTTACGGCAGTCGTTAAGTTATGCAACTTGCGCCTTCTCGTGTAGAGAACGATTGGGCTCAGGTTGATAACTTTATATTCGAACTAAATACAGTAAATAGCATACAAAAACGCATTAGTTGCGGACATCTTCGACTTTGAGGTTAATATTCTAACCAAATGTCGCTACTTCTCATTCAGTTAAATAATTGCCTGAGGCTTGCTCTATCGAGCATCGAAAGACTGAAGACTTAGGACAATAAAAATTGTCAAAAGCCTTGAAAACGCTGAATCATGAATCCGGCTGATAACTAAATAAATTGTGTGTGATTAAGCCCAATAAATCCACAAAACAATCATCCATGGATGATAAAGAGACTTCTTCATCATTGCATCAATAAACTCCGAGCCTTAATTGAACTCATCGGTCAAGCATCTTATAATAATATGCAAGGCTTGATGAAAGAACACAAAAGAACAAATGAACGTGAAATGAAAGATTTTGTTGAAATCGATCGATTTCGTTTAAAGCGATCACAAAAATGAAGAGAGTCTAATAATAGCTTTCATTCTGTATTTCCTTCATCAACGCTCTTCCTTTGTGAAATAGTTAAGTAGTGGTAAACTATTTTCCACCGGCAACTCTAAGTTGCCAGTGGAAAATTGTTTACCACTACTTAACTATTTTGCAAAGTAAAAGCGAAGTGGGCCCAAAAGAAATGCATAACGCACAAGCACGCTGAAATATAAATCTTCCGCTGAACTGGACAAGATAATGTTAACGACTAAAAATATAGACCATGTTTTAAAAGTAAGTGTTAGAGTAGGCTAACCGACACCACCACAATCTTATTCTGCCAATGAGCAAGGCTTCACCACCAATAAGTTTGAAAGACTCCACCAACATATGCTTTATCATGGTTTAATTTGCCGCACGGTCCGCACTCAATAAATCAAACGCATTCTGAAATCTTCACAACCGTTTCCACATGTCCGGGCGTTAGAATTTTCTTATCTTCTTGACGGCGCAGCATAACCAACCCAGTGAAACGGCAAGTTATTTGATCCCAGCTAGACCATAGACCTCAATCGCTGCATATTATGGAAGAGTTGTTCATCCATCACGTTGCATTAAATAATCTCGAAATAAAAGGCGCTGTCTGTTCGATTTAGGAGCGCAACTAATTCACCTTACTCGCTGTCATGCTCTATGTTAGTAAAAGAGCCTGAATCTATACACCGTGTTCAACTAAAACGGAACCTCTGTCGCTAAACGAAGTAGGGTTGCCAATATGACAGAGATTTCTATGAATTTGCGGAGATTAACAATAAAATATTGTTAAACAAATGTCAACTGCAATTGAAGCAGAATATTGTAAACTAGTATTGTGAACGCTCCGCTAATACACCTTTAGCGCAAGGCTCTACAGCAGACGATAAAGAACACTCTAAGTCTTCATACCGTCCAGAACCTTGTCATCAGCCACGCAACAAGCACTTACTATTAAAATTGGTTTAAGATGCAAGACATATCCATCACGTTGCATATATATGATTTAGAAAGCCGATGCACTCCAGAGCAGAATAATTCTGCAGCGAATGTGAGAACGTTGAATGAATTCGAAGCGGCGTTATCGATAACGCTGCGTGGCAGTGGCAACTCTGCGCAGTGTGCCCCTCTGCGCGCTCGTGACCGAGCTATCGGCAGACACCCTCCAATGCCGAATTTGGAGAGTTAAGATGTGTACCATTATTGTTCGGGCAAAACATGTTAAAATATAGCACAATTCCATCCATCATTGACGAAGACACACGACCATAACCAAGCGATTCCGGTTTTTTTGGAACACCGTGTAAATAAAAGACTGTCTGACTTCAATGTGCTGCCTAAGAAAAGATCATCAGCTTGGCTGCAGCCAGTATCATTGCGAAGGGGGTGGGGCAGAATGGGTGACCCCCCCGGGCGCCGTCCTGGAGCGCGTTAATAAATGCCAAAAATACCAGGAGGCGCCAAAAGGGGAAAAGAATTGAGGCTATTAAAGAACCATGAACGTCACAGCGTAGAAATTGAGTGGTATGTGACCATATAACCAGATTGAGTGGTATGTGACCATATAACCAGATTGAGTGGTATGTGACCATATAACCAGTTGCGACAACTTACACTATAGTCTAGGACTCTAGCTCTAGGTCGTGAGTCGTGAGTTTGAGCCTGAGTTGCATAATGCGCTCAAATCTCCTGACAACATTTGGTCACAGATAAGAAAGCGCCATGTTAAACTTGGCCCGGTGTCAAATTGCTTACCCTCGCACGTCACCTGTTCTGCCTCAAAAAAGCAGAAAGTAGCACTTTTTCACAGTTTTAATAAATAAAATAGACTAAAGCCGCCATGCATGGGTATACCCTGATAATAACTTCAGACGTTATTTCAAAATTTCTGAACTTAATTGACCCGACTAAGTAAAAGCTCCATCTTCAGGAAACCGATAGAATGAAAACGCAAGTACACACATATCCTATTTGTAATATGTTTATATGTTTCCTATGTTTACATGTTAATATGAAATACCGTGCGCTTTTAATTTACCGGTTCTGTTATTTATGAGAGATGAGGCCACACGGTACAAAATAGTGATTGTATAAAATGTAATAATAAATTTAATTTAATTTAAATTTGAAGTCAAATTACAACAATAATTATTAATTGAGTAAAACGATACAACCTCGCAGTAAGCCTAAGTTCCAAAAAATTAAGCACTACTTTTACATCGGAAGTTGTATCGATCGCTTTCAAACTTTTAGTGTTCAAAAATGAATTTAATTTTCGTTTGAACGGCTATATCAAATTCTATCTCCTGTAAAAACGCAGCAATTGATGGCATTTCGTGTTGCTGTGCGTATGGAAACCAGTACTCATAGGGTCAAATGATAATTGCCTTCCAAGAATCCAAAAATATTTATTGTGTCGCGCGTATTGCTGGCATTCAAGCACATTTGATGGTGCAATGCACATAGGCCCGCAAAGCTGGACTAACTTAGGCTACCGACATGCAAGACAAACATAGCGCAATCGTTTCAAAAACAACAACAACTTATTTATAGATTCAGTAGTACAGAAATAACTACCAGCGCAATAAAAATACTTGTATTCAACCGCTGCGTCGTTTAATAGAGAACCTATCAGATAAAATTTCTATGGTCAACCTGGTCCCACCGGGATTGAGAAAATATCCCTGCAAAGGTTTTACATGTATTATGTATGTTCATGTTTTTGATGCAAAGAAACTGTCTTGATAAAAGGTGATGATTTCAAAGGCAAATGCAAGGAGGTCAATAATCGTTTGTCGTAGCATCATTGAAGTGTTTTGAATGTAGGCTTCAAATTTCATTTCGCGCAGCTTGACTTTCATCACGACCGCAGCATTAACTTTCATCATGACCTTGTCCTATATAATGTAACACGAAATAATAATAATATTTACTGTTTTCTAGTTGGCGCTGCAGCACTATCATGCAAGTGCATGCGAACCATTTTGCGCAGCAAAAACTTCAAACGGGAACCTAAATCTAAAACGCGTATATATCATAGCAGTATAGAGGCAAACGCGCGCAAACAACAACCGATCGCTCGCCGCCCGGCGCGCTCACAAATATAGGACTTATTGCACGACCTAGGGAAGCGCAGCGTAGGGCCAGAGCCACGAAAACAAACTTATCACACGGCTTAAGCTTACAGACCGAGCGAGGCGTGGCTCAAAAATAATACGGCGTACTGCTGGCTGTGCTGAGATCAATCATATTATTATTACCAGCTTTTTGCGATGCTATTGAGAACGTGTCTGCGAGTCAACAAACAAGTAGGCCTAGCCAATCGTACGCTCACCTTGAAATAAGTTTTTGTAAAACGCACATTCGAACAGGGCGGGCATATAATCGTTCTCTTAAAAAGGACTAAGGCCAGAATCAAATGAGACAAGAATTGACTGCGTCGCAGATTCACGGCATGCGACTAAGGAATAATGTGCGCTGCACTCTTAGCAATAATAGAAAATCATTTATTAAATATTGATTATTAAAATTGATCAACTATTGCGAACTAAACCATACAAGAATGATACAACTGTCATCAGCATTCAGCAATTTTTACCTCCAATGAACAAGTTTATAAATGAATCCCAGCCGCGGCAAAGATTTAGAGTCACTTCGTGCACACTTTGGCAAGGGTGGTTTAAATTCGTCAGCCACAGGTGTTCCTACAATGCCTACCAGTCTACGGTGGAACTACCACCAGCGACCATCAGCTGATGCAATGGGGCATCACTTTTTCCCGCAAGGGGCTACAACAACAACAACAACAACAATAAATGGAAACAAAGTGAGCAGCCATTTATCCAGGATTTCAAAAAGGGGGGGGTGTCGGAAAATCAAGGGGGGGGGGTAAGAAATTTCACGAGCCGTGAAGCCGGACCTTTTATCGGCTCACCTTGTTCTTTCTCCTCAGAAATCACGACTGGGGGGAGAAGTACTGACAAACTTTTTCCCATGTCCTTCTTAACAGTGTCTATTTTTCAGACCCATTATTCATTCTGAACATACATAGTCTAATTTTTCTCACTACTACACCCCCCTACACCCCCCCCCCCACTCTTTTTGAACTACACCCCTCCTACATCCCTCCTGAGGGGGGTGTAGGAGGGCAAAGGCCCTGATTTTTGAAGGGTGTAGGGGGGGTGTACCTCAAAAAGTGGGGGGTGTAGGGGGGGTGTTGGAGGGTGTAGATAAATCCCTGGAAGTTATATGAACAAAAAATAATAATATCAAGCTGTTGATGAGATCGCTATTGCAATGGTATGCGACTCGGACCTATTTAAAAAATAGCATGTGAAGCTGCTGAATTATAGTCAGGCCTAGTTAGATAGTAGGCCCTCCTGGATTCGCTCACCAAACAGCACTTAGGCAAAGTTGCATGATCAGTCACTGCAAAAATGTTTAACCATTGATTATAACAGACGAGGGATGCTGCAGAATCTGTTTACACGACCTGCTTAGTGGCGCGCTTCCCGGTGCATGGCGAAGCTTATTCTGGCAGAATAGAAGCTGCTCTACTATGCATTATACAACTCAGTGAATTCACGTTCGTCACAGCTGCAGCAATACAGACGATCGGCTTTAGGGTTCGTGACGGATTCAGCACTGCATTCACTCTTCGTGTATCGCTAAAAGCAGATGGAGTCGAAGCCCACCCTGGATCAACTACAACGCAGCTAAGACAAGGCCATCTGTGGTTGATTTGTTTCTAAGCACTGCTGCTACCCGCGTCGTTGCGATAAATTTCTCAGCCACGAACGTTAAGGTTAGGCGTACAACTTACTGACTGAATTGTCTTGTGCTTACAACTTGGGCAACTGATTCAGCTCTGACTAACAGTGGTCTACTTAACTTTGATACTTCTGACTGCAGCAGTGTTGTCGGCCGAGTCAACGATAGCTTCAGAGTCCAGATGGTCTGCGTTTTTAATATGAAGAGCAATAAACAAAGAAAGCTGATATGACGTTCAATTATTCCGACTGTCTGAAGCTTCAGGCATAAGGAACTTATTGTTGGAATTTGAACCCTCTGTAGATAAAGTTGATAGCGCAAAAGACAGCAGAAGTCAGAGACAAAATACAAATGTATGTCAAGGCCTCTGTCATGTCAAGTCTCTCCACAATATCTCTCAGCAGTTTCAATTCATTTTTTAGATAACATTTCTGCAACATATTGCACTTAATCATATTGTTTAAGTCACTTAATTCATCCTGTGCATGTATTTCTCCAATTAGCCTAAAATAATATTTTACTATTTTCTTTTGCATGCTATTTACTGTTTTAAATTCTTTGAAAAGTTGAGACAGTTTTATTTTCATCTTTCTGTCCGGTACTTGAAATAGGAAGCTAAATGACATTTATTTGCATTTTAAAACACTCTGCTAGCTTTTCAACAGATTCTGGATTTGTACCATGTTCTATAATTTTATATGGCCAAGAGAAAAATGGAAATGATGATGAAGCATTGTAGTCCACAGCTTCAATGTGAAAGTTACTGTTTTTAACAATACTAAAAGATGAGTTTGAAATTTTTTCAGTTTCTTTAATTGTAATTCATAACACTAATACCACAGTTTGCACCGATCAGTTGGCACTGCAAATCTTATATGTAGCTAGTCATCAATCTTTGAACTTTGACTCGGTCTTCAAGGTCTGCTTTGACCTCTTTGAACTTTGAATTTAAATGATCCCGGGGGACAAAGTAACTGGCAACACATAAATAGTGCATATGTGTGAGGAGACTGAATGAGTATGGTACTTTTGATACCTGTAAACAAGCCAGTTGCTTGCAGTATTACAATTCATCACAAAAAATACAGCCCAGTTCTTTTATACCAAAACGTAATGCTTTAACGAGTCGTCCAAAAATTCATTTGACTTTATTTAATAATTTCTGTCATCATTGGATTGACGGCAATTCTGCCGATATCGCCCTTATAAGGATGAAATTTCTCAAATGAAACACCTGTGTTCAAGATGGGGAGTTAACCATTATGGGAATATGAAAAACTAGGATCACGCGCTAGCATGGGAAACTTTGCATTCGCAGTGCTACTGCCAGCGTCGAGGAGTAAAATTCGAGTCTGATGAGTCTCGAACACATGTAGCAGCTACCTGTGCTTCATTCGAGAAATTTCTCCCATTTAGGGCGTTGTAAATTATAAGTCTTGCTTCATGCTAATCTTCTTGTAAATAACAGGATTCCCACTCATTTCTAGCTTTAAAATTTCCTGATTTTTCCCTCTTTTCCAGGCTGGGACATTAAAATTCCAGTCCACCGATTACTCGCAGCATCGACATTTAATAAAAGTTGATGTAAGCATTAATGTGCAGTCATGGCCAGCACGAATAATTTGAACGCTCAGATTAGCTGAAAGACTCAACAGATATATAAAAATTGTATTCTTTGAGATACACATCACGATGAGGCTTTTGTTGTGTCTGTTAGTCGAACGAAGGACAGGATTGTTTTGTTCATAACAAGATATTAAGTGTAAATTACATAGTAAAATTAAATAGTACATAGACCTTAAAAATTCCCTGACCAATCTTAAAATTCCCTGACAATTCCCAGACTTTTTCAGAATCTATAAATTCCCTGACCTTTCCAGGTTTTCCAGGTGAGTGCACCCTGAATAAAGAAGAGTCATATTAATTTAAACTTCTTCTGCATCAGAACAAGCCTCTCAAAGTACATGCAACAATTACCCCTGAGTTCGTCGAACCCCTGCGGAGCCCTGGCCACCTTGCACTGGTTGCCCTCGCAGGCGATGCGCTCGCTGGTGACGGGGCAGGGCTGGCCCCCGTTGAGGGGCTGCTGGAGGACGTGCTTGGCGCGGTGCTTCATCCCGGCCCCGCAGCGCACGTCGCACTCGCTCCACTCTCCCCACCCGTCCGACACGAGGCAGTCAACCGCTGCGGACAACGATACTAAACTTAATTAATATAGTCATGCGTCTTGCCGGGATAAAAAATGCAGCAGTGTGCCCCTCATTAGTGAAATAAATATGAGATGTATATAATTTACAAGATATGTGCAGTTAAAAATGCTCAGGCGCATAGCAATTAAAACCTACAAAATATAGGCTACCTTATAACACCACTACAGAGTGTAAAAAATACCTGTCCTTAATTAAAATTAAAGCGAAAGAATAATATTTGAAAAAAATTTGGGTTTAAAAACTGACAATGAAGAATTAAACAGACTTTGTGCTATTATAATTGACCCACAGTAACAAGGGGAGCTCCAACTGAGGCAACAAGGGGGACCTGGCCTCCTCTGGGCCCCTTCACCCGGTAGCTACAGCACTGAAGAGGCTAATCCAAAATACGGTCACTATGAAATAAATCAATAAGTGGATTCTGTAATTTGCCAATCTCTGTAGGCCTACATGCAAGTCCGAAAAAGAACTGTTTGTAATCAAAAAGTCTGTTGAAATAACACTCAGACATAATGACCAAAAGCAGACAAAATAATTATGAAGTGAGTTTTTCAAGATAACATACTTAGTCTACTAGCGTCTGATTTATATGAGCTAATACATGAACATTTTCATAATAGCAGCCAACAGACGATCCGATGCTTTGACTTCTTCGATTGATCTTTTTCGCTTCGCTACACATTTCATAAACAACATTCCTCAAGATCTCAACCTTTCTGTAAATATAGAACCTAAACAGCCTAAACTACCAAAGACCGGATTTGAAATTGGATACTAATGCTCCGTGAGACCTCAGATGGGCGCTGCGAGATACTAAATCTTGGATATCTGACTCCCAAAGGCGTTCGGTGGATGAACTTCATAGACTTCAATAATAATGATAACAGCGGCCAGCGACTAACAATTATTGTTAAATCTTAGAATGATTAAGTTACCGCTGCGTGTGCCACTGTTCTAGGATGGAGGCATTAGAGCAAAGCGACCAGAAACGATTCAAAGAGGTCGTAGCCCTCGTGATCTTGTAGATAATCTTGATCCAGGGATCATGTTAATCCTACAATAACGTTATGAGCATAATATACAGGCGAAAGTTCGTTGGCTGAAGTAATCATCATCATCCTGTATGTAGCTTATACTACACAGTAACAAGGATTTGATTTTACCTTTAAACTGAACCTGCTGATAGAAAGAATAAAAATGACTGAGAACTGGGAGAATTAAGGAAACACGATAATCAAACCTTTAAAAAGCCGACATTAAACAAGATGATGAAAATTGAAGGCTATCATCGGGCTCTCAAGCAGGCTGCCTTGCACAGCGTACCAGGCTAAGGATTTAAGGTAGGCATGTACAATTGTACATGTACATAACGTCATCAATCTGCATCTCAAACAGGAACAACATGCAACATCTTGCTAAAAAACCACAACGTGAACTTCATCACAATGCAAGCCAAAAAAAATTTCATTAAACTTTTAATATGAACTCTCCTAACTTTTCATTTCGGGTCTCAACAACGAGAGAGTTGGCTTAACAGTGTTATCATAAACCAGTTGGACCATGCACTCAAATACATCATACCACTATTCCGTTTGAGTGCGGCAGCCTTTCCACGTGAAGGATTCATATTTCGTTTGAGCCCCGAGGGCCTAACGTTGATCGTGTTGACATTCAATACAACTTGGTAAGTCAATGCGTCACAAAGCAAATATTTTACAACGATATGTAAAGTGTATAAATTATTGTACGTGTTACCAATACATATTACCAATGTTACATGTAACCATTTTGTACATGTTACCAATACATGTTACCAATGTTACATGTAACCATTTTGTACATGTTACGAATACATGTTGCCAATGTTACATGTAACCATTTCACTTAATTCAGTGACAATAACCATGAATAATGCACAGTTTATAATTTTAGAATAAAAAATATTTTAAAATATCACTCAGCGTTTATAAGTCTATCATGCACAATGTGCTTTTTAAAACAATAATATTAACCTATGCACAGCATTTGTTGATGATAATAGTGGCAAATCGATGCAAAACAAAATAACAATACATTCGTAAACACACATATATTTAGAGTATACATAAAATTGTATTAATGAACTAGATACCATAAATACAATTATGCTTACAGTGGACAGCAAGAAATATCAATAGCATCTTTTATTTCACTGATTCAGTTTACCTTTAATAGTATGCGACTATGGTACCGGTAAACGAGCGAGCTAGCAACGTTATAACTTACGTAGTTGGAATCAAGGTGCCACAATCAGACACCAAGCAACTTGTAGAATTCCTTTCCTATTACATTGATTAAAGCTGCAGCGGACATCCCTCAGATCTGCTACTGTCAACAATGAGAGCGGGCGGTAGCGAGGTAATTGGTAATAGCACTGAGGTAACGAGGCAATGAGGTAATGAGCGGTAATGACCAGTTACCAATGAAAGCTCTAGTTCACTGACCCGCTCCTCATGTTGCGCTGTAGACTAGCTCATGCCATCTACAATCAGCTGTCGTGACGCTGACAAGCAGGTTCAGTTTCAGAGATAAACAATCCATTCAGTGGAAACTAGCTAAACTCAGTGGATTAATTTTACACTTGGCTCACTCAGATCTTAATCTTGAGCGTGCATTTATACCGAATTGAGGAGTCTCAATTATACGTAAGTATTTTATAAGTATATGTGTGGTTAATAAATGTAAATTTAGCATTTGCGGTACTGAAAATGTGAATAAGGCATTTTAATCAAATAAGATTAGAATCATAACCCTGATTCTACGCTAGAGGCCACTCTCCAACTCCAATCTCTTTAAATATTGCCCTGGAGTCTCTTTTATTGAGCACCACAAAGATGCTTGACCTCAAACTAATATTGGATGTTAGTATTTTAACCTAGTCTGGCTTGACTATGCGTTTGGTTTGGCATACATCACTTTTGGAATTTGAATCCCTTGATCCATTTACATTGATTAGGGATTCATGAGTGGCAAGCAGATTTTTGTGCAATAAATGAGTTTTGCCATAATTATGGCGCATGATGCTGCTCCTATGCGCGTTGAGCAGAAACTATTCTTACTTTCAAAGGCTACTATGATCAACGGCTACTATGATCAACGGCTACTATGATCAACGGCTACTGTGATTAACGGCTACTGTGATCAACGGCTACTATGATCAACGGCTACTATGATCAACGGCTACTGTGATTAATAAGACTTTTGAACTGCAGCATATACTGCTTTGATCGGCCTAGGCCTACATGTACCGCTCATGGCCGGTATAGATGTCTTTTAGACGCGTGCCGTACCGTGTAATGCGCTTGCCATTCTTGAATTTAAAATAAAATCCAAATTGATTTAACATTAGGCCTGAAACCAGGGCCGAGTTTATTAGGCGTGGTCAGCTAGGGTGTACCACTGCACGTGGGCCTCGACCAACTCCACTACGTAAATTTGAGGAAAAATATGATTACCTGAAATGTGAAGTCAGAAATTCTGAAATGCTAAGTGACAAAAGCCGGGCGTGAGATGATTAGCACTGCTAAGAATCAGGTAAAGAAGTTCGTTTAGCACCACCCTCCCCCCCCCCCACCCCCCGGTCGGAAGTTCTGCATGGAACGAAAAAAGGGGCCTCCACCAGTGGTTTTTGTCAAATTTTTTTTTGGGGGTGTTTAAGAAAGTTTGGGGGGTGATCAAAAGAAGGCGTGTCGCCTTGGGGTTTAGGGGGGGGGGGTTTGAGGGGTGTCCATTTGTACTTCGGGAGGGTTCCCCCCACGGGGGGGGTTCTGGGGAAATCACTGGCCTCCAGCAAGGTTAATCCAGTGCTGCCTCCAGCAAAACTCGACACAGACAAACTAAACTTACGTTGGCAGGAGCGCCTGTAGTCGTCGCAGCAGTCCCCGATCTCGAGACAGGCCGTGTCGCAGAAGCACATCGACCCCCCCTCCACCTTGTTGCTGCCCCCCGCCTCCTTGTGCCTGCTAGGAACCTTCTCCCTCGCGAACGCGCGACACGTCAGGTTCTTCCCCTGGCAGCACAGGCCCGCCGCCCTGCAGCCTATGCTCGGGCGCACCGCGGCCTCCCCCGACTCGACGAGACACAGGACGAGGAGGGCGGAAAACATAGCGATCAAAGCGCATCCAAACATCGTCGAAGCCATCGTGGTTTTGACACTAAGAACAATTCTCGAGCAAGTTAGTTCAATGATAACTCAATCCAGAAAGTACCGTGTGCCCTTTTATCAAAGACTAGGGTAAGAGGACGATAGTTGTGTGGGTGAAGTCGGTAATTTAAATAAGAGGACGGAGGAGAGGGAGCGGGAAACAAGCGATGAGCTGACACGATGCGTCACTCTATCGCTCTGTTTAACTCGCGTCTGAGCGCAGAGCGCAGCGGACGGAGCTCACCGGGCAGGATAGTGGCATGCGGCAACGCACGGTGTAACACGCAGAACATCGCCTCCTTTGATATTTTCCTCTTGCAACCAGACCGTTTAGCTATTATAAGCTAGGTAGTAGGCTATGCATCTGTCCAATGCAAATGTTTCTGAATTGACTCTTCCTTTTAAAACAAATTTGGTGACTCTTCCTTTTAAAACAAATTTGGTGACTCTTCCTTTTATAACAAATTTGGCTTTACTTGACTTGCAGCTTTAAAAAATTTATGATGATCAATTTAGATTATTAAAATGCATTGTTAATAGCTACTTTAAATATAGGCTTGAGCAATAGTAACTTAGGCGCCATGATTCTACAAATAGGCTATTCTTAATTGTACAGTCCTTAATTAATGCAGAGAATGAATTTATTTATTCCTTGGCACGTGACGTGCTATCTCCCGCACAGGTAGATATCAACGCTGAAATTTTAACCTGAGGCTCAAGTTCAAGGAAAATAATGTGAAGGAAAACAAAGAACGCTCATAATTTCGTCGTGGATACGACAAAATTGCGAGAGTTGAAGTACGGTATGAGATGATAACTATTGAAAAGATGTAAGATAACAAACGTACACCATAATCAGTAAACATGGCAACTATGGCATGATCGTCATGTTTTCGCGATTTGATTGTTTAAAAAAAAATTGTTTTCACATCTTGATTCGGTTCTCTAAGAAACATTGCCGTAGGCCTATATGAAAAATATAACGTTTTCGATAATATCGAACTAGTCCTTCACTAAAGGGAGTAGATGTACAGCCGGGTATTTGAGTTTTTCACCATCGGAGACCGGTTTCAGTCTATTCCGGCTCATGTGGGCTATGCAGTATTCCGACTGCTGAGCTGCTTGTATAAAGTGAAGTTAACCACATGCAGATGAGCTGATTAGCTTCGCTACATGGCAGCCCCGTTATGTCTACGGCTAGTTTGCACTTAGCCACCTGTTTCCGACAAACTGATGCATGCCAATTTGCAGGCTACTCAGACGATTCTTAATCCATGCTTGATAAGCAGCGGCAGCTAATTAACTCCTGTTTTCGATCGCAAGGATTGTTTTTGCTTGAGAAAGTTCGCTTTTGCACTGATTTTTAAATTTGGTTCAACCAGTGTTTAGGATATCGTTTATGTAATCAATAAATTAAGACACTAGAGATGGCACGCCTGTTAGATATGATATCAATAATGATTAAGCATTTATGAATGGGCCTTTTATGAATGAATTATTGCCTGTTAGACTAGCCTATGTTAGTTAGTATTAGTCTACAACTAACATGGTAATGTAACAATAGCACCTTAATCAATAACATCGATTTAATTCCAATATAAATATAAAAATAATACAGTTCAAATATGAGATCTAAAATGCAATTAAAACCCTGTTAAGCTGTTTACACTGCTTATTTAGCCTATTTACAATACAGAATAAATATTGTTCTGTTATGACGAAAAAAGATATAGACATGACAGCGATGCAAAATCAATAATGATTTTAAATAAAAGGCCTAGTACATGTAGATGCCTATGGTGATGACTAAATTTCAATTTAGTCATCATCCGATCTCGTTTCGATCGGTTTGCCGCTCAGTTTTGTAGACGCGCCACGTAGTCGCTCAGTTGAACTGCGCTGTGTCAGTAGGCCTATGCTGACCAAGAAACTTGGATTCAGCCTCGCGTCGCGTCAGGAATAAAAAAACACAAGACATACTTAGACCTGAGACAAACGATTAGCAGTGCAGTCTGCATAATACGTGCAAATAATTGTTTTAACGTGGAATTAAGCGCGCTGATGATAAATCGCATTTTATATCAATAGATCACGCTATAGGATGTCAAGCTTGTCATCAGTTATTGCATTTGTGGAAGAAAACGTGTATAGCCTTGACATTATTATGGTCTATAAATGATTCAATTAATTTGTTTCAATATAGTTGTGTCATCGGTCTCGACCTTTCACAATTGAATGCAATGCGTACTCTGATAATTGCCTACACTATGGCATTAGGGTTATAACGTCTATATGCTACGTAGAATCTCGATCTGACTCTGTGCTATGTTAGAATTGATTAAATAAAATGTAAATATTAAATTCTAAAACACACTGTATCAAATACCAACGCATAACATACATAGTGCATCGGTGCAACCTTTGCGTGCAATCTTCGCGATGCACATAGTTATATGGATGCGCATCCAGAATTGATTGTCAATGCCAGCGAAAGAGGGAAAAGAGGAGGGGCAATAATAACGTATGCAGGGCAGAAATTTGAACGCACGTATAGTCCAACACTCCAACCCATCTTCACAATTTTTAGTTACCTCTTTCGCCAGCTATAACAGAAGACCGGTTTTTTGTTTTTGTTTTTCTGAGGCTTCTTTAGATGGCCCTCATAACTAAGTGATCAGCAACCGGTCAGCATTGTAGATTAATGTGGCCATATCGTTGTTGAATATTCCGGATTGTTTCGTTGGAAGTTCCAACTACCCATTCACCGACCCCAAAGGGATGATAGGCTGAGTTTGAGGTGGCCTCTGGCAAGTCCGAGAAATGAATCTCGAAGCAGCAACACCGGTCAGGAATCGAACCCGGGTCGCCTACGTGGTGAGCGGCAACGGTACCACTACACCACAGAGACTTGCATAAAAGAGCACCGGTTGTTGAAAGTATTTTCAAAACCTACTGCATACGTAATTTACAAACGTCAATTTGCTAGGCCTAATGCCGGGGAGAATCCACCCACTCGTGCACTCACGCACCTCATGTAACGCCCATGCATGCATGCTAAGCTTAGGCCTACAGCAGATAAAGATTCTTAACTTCTTATACCAACTTGCAAAAAAACGGCTGTTCAAGCCTTCATCATGATAAAGATAGCCGATAATTATAGACTATAGTAGCTGCGCTTTCAGCTGGAGCGCTTTCACAGTTCAAACGAAAAAGTTGGGAATGAAAACAAGGATTTTTGTGCGAGTCAAGTGATTTCGCCCTTTTCAGATTTTTGTAGCGATGAAGTTTTAAAATGTAGCTTTTTGGTGGGGAGGGGGAAATTTCTCTCACGATATCTATGCTCTAATAGTGGAATAAAAAAATATTGAAGAGGGAAGATCGCTCCTCTTCGACACCCGTGCACCGTTAGTCGGCGAATGACAGTAAGGTCTAGGCATATCATCGGTGAAAATGAGGTGGAGGGCGGCATTTTTTGGACTGCGGGAGTTGAAAACTTCATACGCGGGAGTCAATTTAAAAGAAAAGAGAGTTGGAGGGGTCGACAAAACTTGCTTCTTTTCCGTCAAAACTCACGAGCGGGGCAGGGGCATATAGGAACGATAGTTTTGCTAAAAACCTACTAGGATAATTATGTCAAAACGAATGCTTTTCTTTTCCCTCAAACGTACTAGGTCAAAAAACCTCACAACAGGGGAGAAGGTGAAAAACTGAGGTGGGGAGGGGGGGAGGGGGTTGAAAATGCAAAAAACTGGCTTGGTCAAAACTCGACAACCCGCAGGATGCTGCTTTTTCTTTGGAGGTTGGCGGGGTTAAAACTGAGGTGGTGGGGGGGGGGGAAGTTTAACCTGTCCAACCCTGCGTCGATGCGAGCCCCAGGTTGCTGAAAATCATGGGATGAGTGTTTGCCTCACAACCGACAAGATTATCGTGTTTCAAGGTAACGCGCATGCGGAGTCTTCTGGAGAAAGAGTTTCTGTTGTGGTTGATGTAATGAAGTAACTCGAGCCCAAGGCAAGGCCGCAGCGGAACGATCAAGTCTGCAGCGTTATGCGCAACATTGCTAATTTACCGCCTGTGCAACTACATTTTGTATCCTACAAAGCCATTTAGCATTCCATGTACTCCGCGTTGCACGTTATAAACGCGTTGGCTGAGTAATGCCTAGGCCATAAGTATGGTCTTAGCTTAGCAGAAAAACTTTGTCAAACCTACGAGTTCAGGTTGCCTTGATTCGTGTTAAGAGAGCTCGAAGATGCAGGTGTCTCGAAAACGCTACCAAATAATACAGATCTCGACTTTTTGATTTATTTTCTGACTTTTCTTGACAAAAATGAGAGTATTTACAGTTCGTATTTAGAGTTAGTATTTAGAGTTAGTAAACCTGTTTACCGACTTTCATTTAAGTGACACGTGGTAGCGTGGGGGGGGGGGGGATTGGGGTGCGGGGGGGGGCTGGGGTGAGGAGGGGGAGAGTGCAGTTGCATTCAAGAAATCTCGCGTCCATCTTAAGTTTACAAGTAGTCATGCCATTTTATAAACATGACTAAAATGCGATTGGTTCTAAAAATGAGGTAGCTGCTGCCTAGGCCTGGCTCTCAGGTTTTGATGATCACCTCCAAATATTTTCTTTGGCGTCGACACTTTCTTGATTGATTGGCTATCTTTACTAAGGAGCGGTACGAAGCGGGAGCGCCGGGAAGTATAACATTGTGCTGATTAAGGTTACGTTAGTAGGCTGTAGTTAAGTCTAAGTTAGCCTACGCGATAGAGCTCGACAATAGAGGGCCACGACACTGAACGGAAAGAAGCCACGTTTTTAGCGGAGTAGGCCACCGCACGGTTATAGCTTAGCCAATGCACTCTAAAGGGGCGCAGGGGTGCGTTGTTTGTTCGGTAGCCAAAGGTGATAGCTACATGTGCATTCCGATGCGCATTTCTAGCCTGCACGCGTGGATAGGACTACCCGAACGAACGCGCCACGTAATATTCGGTATCGAATTCGTGCTTTCCGACGCGCGTGCTTTTGCTTGCACGCCGTCCCCGCATGCAACGCTCTCTCCGTGCACTGCATTCAAAGAAAGCGTGAAATTGCAGAAAGCTGATTTGACTCTTGGAGGCGGGAGTGCAGATCCTGTGCAAGAATGCTCAGATTTGTATGCAGGCTGAGCCTGTTAGAAATTCTGATTTAGATCGTGAATGTTTATTATGATGTTTATATTGTTCATATTGTTTATTTATAGCTGCCTGGAAAGGATACTGAGACTTCAACGCGGCGTAAGAAGCGCCCAAGTTTTGTACGCTGATTTAATTAAAGAAATCGAATAATGGCCATAGGCTGCTTGCAGTTATCGTCTGTCCTATCCAGAACTGCTCTTTTTCTTACCGCTACTGACGTATTAGCACCGTGTACTGAAGGAGTATATTGGGCCAGCTGACAATCCATCATTCCCGCTGTCTGACTCCTTCCTCAGCGCCATAGATCCGTTACGCATGGTTACGTGTACAGGCTAAGATGTGCTATTTAGCCTCTTCGGCTGTACTTCAAAGCTGTCCGGCTGAGCCAAGGTCGTGCACCTGTGAATGTTCTTCGCATCATCCTTATTGCTTGAAGCTCGTTGCGTGCATCGCTTTTGTACGGTTTAGAACCTCACAGAAGAAAATCGTGAAGGCGAAGGCAGAATCGAGAGTATTGACATGGTGCTATTATCGACAGTGCAATATGTCATACGCACGCAAACGCTTTAGGTAGATTTCTTAAGCACTTCTTATAGGCATCAAATATTCGCAACACCCTGAAGCCCTAGTGCATGGTTGACGTGCTGTTGTGGGTTTGCTATTTGCATTAGGCCTGGGCTGTGTTAATTAAATGAAAAGGGTGGTTTTAAGCTGAAGCCAAAGAGAAGTTGGCTTTAAAACTCCACTAAACGTCCACTTAAAACTGGACGAAACTTATTGTAAAAATTAAAACGTAAATTATTCAAATAAATTAGTTTGAATTAATTAACTTTTAAATTCAGTTTCCTCAGCCCTCAGCCCTCAGACTACTAACTATGTCTAAATAAATGATTTTTTATCCGGATCAATTCTCTGGGTATGGACGGAACACTTTTAAACAATAATTACTACCCTATGTCAAATTTAATGGTTTATTACTAATTAACTTACTACATCGACTATAAAAATATAGGCCCGGGCCTAGGCCCTATGCTTTTCACGACTTTCCGAAATAAACCAGTGCCATTTTCATTTTCGGGAGGATTCTTTTTAACCGGGGATCGAAATCCATCCTGTTAGTTAATTTCTATAATTTTGAACCGGGGGGTCGGCACATATGCGACAGGAGACATTCAACTTTCCCAACCTTCCTGGTAAATCGAACCCTGACAGAAACTTAAAAGCCGAGAGAGTTTTAACTTATAAGTATGATCCCTCATTCTATCCTCTATGATTGCACGGCCTACTCTCATCAGCGGCGACGCCAGGATTTTTTTTTTGGAGGGGGGCAAAGAAGGACAAGAAAAAATGGGGGGAGGAGCTAGCGTCAGGAGGGACTTGAGAGTACAAGAACTTTAGTAAATACAAGCCGTTTTCCCTTTCACACAGAAGTCTCGAGCGAGGCGGGAGGGCGGGCGCTGGCAGAAGTTTTCGTCTCCACAACGTTTAATACATGTACATGGCTTCTGATACACTCAAAACCTCAATTTTGGCCTGGGGGTTGAAAATCGTAGCAGGGGGGAATTGGCATCTAAAAAGTGGGGGGGGGGGTGGCTAGTGGGGGCTAACTTTCTGAGTTGGGGGGGGGGGGGTTGTGTCCCCTTTTGTGTTTGTGTTTACCAGCCTTGCTGAAGGGTCTGTAACGCCGTGAATTCATAGTTGCCGGCGCGGGGACTTGATCCCCAAGAAGTCCGACGCCTTAACCACTACACCACAGTACCTCGCTCTCTGGCATGCATGGTATATATATAGCCTATACGCTTGCATGCGTGCAGAGCCTGCTTAGAAAGTCATAGAGAAGAAGAGAGCGTGCCATATAATAAGATATCGTTATGACGCTTAATTATGCGACCCAAGACTTGCATTTTTAAATAGTACTAGCCGAAAGCCAGCTATTGCTGGCCATGCAGTAGCCTAATCTGCTAGACAATTTTAGAAGCTTGGGTCCCTCCCGGCCTGCCCCCTCCCTCCCCACGATGATGCTGCACGCTATTCGTCAAGCTGGACCGCCATATTAAGCCTCTATTGCGTTGAGATACATGTCATTTTCTGCTGCACGACTTTATATGTATACAGATCTCGCATCGAAATATTTTACTTGTAGCTCGCATGGGGAGCTAGGAAGAGGCTAGGCCCGCCCTTCAAAGCATTTTTGGCCTTTGGCTTCATTGCAAGTTGCCTGAGTGCATCTCGGCCACACCGCTTGTGTTTTTCTTAAGGGAAAGTGACGCCCACTCGGCGCTAAGTTAACCCTTCTGCAATTCCTTAGCCTTTTAATACTTAAAATTTACGCTCCCTCGTTTGAAACGGTTTGCAGCGCCACCGTTCGCACATTTTAGGTTAAGGTTTTTTAGAGGTGCTTTGGGGAGTCCACAGCTATCCTAGGACTAAAATTGCAAAAAGTGTCAACGCCAGGAACATTTTTTCGACCACTCGAGGGTCGAGAGGAAAGTTTGGCGACGACCCGTCGAGAACTCTCAATTTCTGTAGGGCCACATACAGTTTGGGCTCAGATCGTTATAAAAATAGATGTTTAGACATTTGGAGTAACACAACTAAGCATATGTCAGACAGTAATCTATAGAGAGCGTATTTAAAGGTGCAGCTAAACAGCTGGAGCGAGTTAACAATGCAAGTCAGTGTTGGAGCCAGTGTACATGCGATGGTCAGTGTTTGCGAGTCAGGCCAGGTGCCTCTTATCAGCGCATCCCATGAGATCTATGCAGACAGTGATTCAACAGAGGAGGCCCGGAGAGCTGAAAACAAATGGAGCGGGGATAACTTGGCTGAATCCAAGTTCGAATTAGGTTCAATTTTCCGAGCAGTGAGGCAGGAGGGGCAGAAGGGGGTAAGGATGGAATGGCACCAACTCTTTGGAATTCTTCTCATTTGTTTAAAAATGACTGCTTTCCGGTGATCGTGAATAGTTCATTTAAATAATGACCTCCCCTTGAAGGATTTACTTAAGCCTACATATTTGCTTCCCTGTATATACACATGTACTTCGCAACATGTCGCAAATATTAACATCGACGCAAATTAAACGCACCAATCATTTCTCCACTCTAAATTGTGTGAATTAGAATATTAAATAAAACATTACATTTTCGTTAGCCTACAGTCCGTCAAATTTAGAGATATACAATGTATAGACTGGGTGTGTAACCATTAAGATCTGGGATCCTTTATTCGACCTTAACACAAGCGATTATAATAAAAATAAAAATAAATTATTCACAAATGACTCAAACAGTGACTAAAATCCGATCTTTTAGCTATTGGATCTATCGTCTGTCTTCCGCCGTTGTGTCAAAATAGGTATCGTTAGGCCTTACTATATACGGTAGGCTGGTTCATTATCTCTCACCATGAAATCTATTTACAGCTAGGACTGTGATCAATTATTCCAGATTCGTTTCATAGTGGTTCCCGGTGGTTGTTTCATACTTTTTCATCCAATCTCGCCCTAGGGGGGTGGAGGTGGGGGGGGGGGGGGGGTGGGTTTGGGGAGTAATTAGGAGTGTAGGAGTGTGTTGATACGGAGTTCCGGACTGTGGCAGACATGCATTCCTGCGCGCTGCCAATGGCTACTTGGGCATGTAGTCGCCTTAATGTAAATAATCCCCTATGCCTTAATCATTCACTGCAACAGTGGATCGTAAAGCATGCAAGCTGTTTGGCACAGCTAGGCCCCGGCATCGGCATCGGCAAGGAGCTGTGGGTGTTTGTAAACTTTCTTGCAACGTCACGTCCGAGTGGAGTTCTGACCACGAGAGTACGAGACCCTTCCGTCCAACCAAATCAGTGTCCTAATATCAGTAGTCTGGTACTCTGCAGAAAATTCGAATGTTTATGCACCTCGTTCGTGCACAGCTTTACGCACTGATTGTTTTCGATCACGTTTGCTACTCACGGGTTGGTTCATACAGCGAATATACATGTATAAGAGCAGAATGTTTGCATTGCGATGAAGTCCTTCTGGTTTTATTGGACTTCAAGTATATACTTGTAATTATTATATACCTGCATATTATATCGATATGGAAGTAGACCTTGTGGACGTGCATATCCAATCAAATAACTAATTTACTGCTTGATATAAGGTTTGCGGTATGTATCACAATTATTTTTGTTTCAATGGTGATTGATTCATTCAACCAGCGACCTGGTTCAACGGGCAGAATCTTATACCACTCAGTTGCTTGAACTGGAGTTGAGATCAGGATCAAGGTCGCTGACCAATCAGCATGCGTGAATCATGGCTAAATCTTGATGTTGTTGATGATTCACTTGCGCTGATTGGTCAGTCTGTAACTCAATCTCGATTGTGATCTAAACTTAAGGTTATGAAACTGAGCATTAGCTATCTACCTAACGGTATCATAAACGGCCTACCCATAGCTTTCGGCGATGTTTAACAAGGTATTGTTTTAGTCAAGCACAATTGCTCTTCAGTATCAAAATGATTTCTATAAATTTAAACATATCAAAACAATTTTATTTCTAATTATAGACATCAAGTACACAATGTACCACCATCAAGAACGATAAATAAAATGAATAGAAACGTTAGAATGTCTGAGACTTACACAAAATCAATCTAGCCTACAACTTTCAAGCTCAGTCCTTGAATGTCATTGACCTACTACACATCACCAACTACAGTGCATTGCAGTGCTATCATTAAATTGAAAAACTTTTATCTTTTCTGCTCACAAGAGCTAAAAATGTAAATCATGAGTCTTTCATGTGATTCACAGGCAATGATGAAACCAATGACCACTAGGCGACCGGCAGAACTAGACGATTTTAAGATCTAAGAACGTTTTCGTTTTTGTTCAATGACCATCGATAAATATGGCCTACATTACAATTTATCGTGTGACAAGTTTCACCACTTTATGGCACTGCTATACAAAAACAAGAGTACTTAAATTCCTATTAATAATTACCGACACATCACAGAGTTCGATGTACTAGACGAATGTACAAATCGATTTAATGTACATATCGATGTTGATATGGCTGAATGCGATTTGGCGGAAGCCTAATCCACATATTCTCCATTGGACTCCACAGCGGCCGTCGCACTTTTCCCCGTATCAGACGTTCCACTCTTGCCAGTGCCGTTGCTGACCGATGGCTCGCTTTGATTCTGCAAGAACTTGTCCATTAGGGCTCTGACGCTCTCCGCCGCAACATTCCCCGTCGCAATAGTAGCAGTCGCATTTGCGGCAGTCGCATTTGTGGCAGTCGCAGTTGCATCTGCTTGCGGCACCACAACGAGCGGCTTGTTCGAGGGCGCCGACCAGGTGGTCTTGAGGTTCTGATCCATCCTGAACACCTGCTTCATCTCCCCGCCGCACGCTCTCTCCATCAGCATCTTTGCCTCCGGAGACGAGAACTTCTGCGGCGGTCTTGGATCGATGGGATTTGCGTCGTGCGCAAACCACGTCTGCGACTCTCCCTTGGATCGGACGGCGTTCTCCGCACTCTCCTTGCTGCCCTTGTGCGCGTGTGGCACGGCCGCGTCCTCCACGCTGGAAGCGTGCTCATGAGGAAACCAGTCGCAGCTCGTGCCGGCCTGTCATGGAAAAAAGCACCACAGTTGCCATGAAATAATGAACCAAATAACTCAATCGAGTTACTTGGTTTTAAATTGTCACAGAACAAAAGTGATGTCACGACCCAATAAGATCGCGAAAGAGCTGTAAGACATGAAATTTTAGCAACATGTTATTTTGGTGGTTCTGTGTCTTAGAAATTTTGCACTACTTAATTTTAACTTTTTTGAGGACATATTTCAGTTTAATATAAATGTTGCATGTACAGCTAAATTTTAGCGCATATAATCTTCGCAAGTTTTACCGATTCGTAAAATCTGCCAAAATTGCATGCATGTGAAAATTTAAATGTTTTAGAGTATATCGCAGATATTCAAAAAGCTAAAAATTGTATTGGTGAGTTGTTTGAGTGATCTCAGATCATTTGAAATGCTCCGTTGAATTTTCTCACCCTTGTGAGGCAATCAAAAGATCACAGCATAGAAACGAGTCAACTGATTTAAAAGCAATTTGATAGCAATACGAATCGTGGCTCACTACTTACCTCACATATTTTCGCGTTTCATGGCAGAATGGACAACGAAATTGTAACGGTTAAAATTTGTGTAACGAAATAAAGTCTCCCCTTCACTTAGAAAGTCTCTCCTCAATTATATCTTCTCTAACTTTTCTCTTCTCGGGAGAAATTAAGACACTATACATTAAAGTACACTGACCTTGTTTCGCCGGAGGTACTCGGCAGCCTCGGGTCGCGGCGTGGCCCTCGCATCCTCGTGGCTGTCGGTAACGTCAGCGTGTCCGGACCAGAGGGGGCTGTTGACGGATTCGCGCGCCAGGGGGGACGCTGGGGGCTTGCGCCCCGGGGTGCGGCTGGTTGCTGAGTCGACGCGAGGGGAGAGGGTTTCACCGGGCGCATGCTCGTGACGGAACCAGTCGTTGGAGTCACACGCCGTCATCTTCTCCTTCACCTGAATACATGAGATAATTACTTATAAAATAATTAATTAAATAAGGACAAATGTAGAAGCGAAGATTTGAGAAAACTGTTAGATGTAGTATGTTTAATGGACATGATGAAGAAGGGGAGACTGAGGTAGTTTGGACATGTGGAACGCTTGAATGAGGAAGACTGGGTATCCGCATGTCGATATATTAAGGTGGAAGAGATCGTTGGAAAAGGAAGGAGGACGAAAACATGGAAGGAGGCGGTAGAGAGCGATATGAAGGAGCGAGGCATGAATAGAGCGATGGCAAAAAATCGAGAGTTGTGGGGGGTCTCATCGGGGGAAACGTCCAACCTGTGTTGACACGAAAAAGTTGACGTAAAACATAAATGATGATGATGAAATACAAGTGTCTAAATGGCTAGAATGCGAGTTAGGATTAAATTTGTGACAATATCTTCTGATGTAATATCGTATCGGTAGGTTAAGGCTTGTTAGCAATGTGTTGTTTAAATCATGACAATTCAAAATTTTCGTATAGTTTAACTTATTTACTTATACTCTTTTGTTCATAATTGGTTTGTTTTTTCGGCTTGATGTGATGATGTGCCGTTATTGATTTGGCTAATAAAATACATATTATAAATTGTAAAAAAAATTAATTACTTTTCTAATGCTAAATTTTTTATATCTATAATAAATATAACTGATTAACACTAAACTTCACAAGAGACCTTAAAGTTCTCTAAGTCCCGATGTACCTTAAGGGGGTCAGGGCACGTGTCCGTGTCTGCAAATGGCCTACCCCTGCTTGGCGGGGAATGCTGCCACAATACATGGAGAGAGAGAGACATGAAACGTTTGTATTTTCAACGAAGTCTTACAAAAATCATCATACATTCAGTATGATGATTTTGTTTTGATGTCACTGTTTAGCTATTCATGCTCAGCAGTATTTGATTGATATGAATATCTTTTAATTCACTCAAAAGAGCAGAGATACATGCACACAACAACAAATACAAAAAATATATATATATATTTCAAGCAGCAGATATATGACTGCTGCTTGAATAAAGTATCATAACTTCTCGAGTACTATTAAGAACCTACTTTAATATCAATCCATGTGTGAAATCAGTGTTTAAATCAACTCCAAAAACTATGATGGACCGTCTTCAATCTTTTTATATTTTTCTGGGATGCAACGAGGCTTAAAGGTGCTGGATATCCCACTATATTAAAGCGGCTGGCCATTTCTTAACACCTGTGAATGAGTTAATTTTATCCACAACCCTGCATCAATCATAGAAAAATTTACATGTACAAATCGGTACAAAAATGACGTTTGCAAACTCCGCTAGACCTTTGTAGTCAAACCAGTCAAGGGCCCGTTGGAGCATCTGATAGTCATCAAGCATAGGCCTACATCTTACGTATCAATGGTATTCTCTGGACTTCTATTTCACATTGATTTTATTTAGCGCATAATTTTCATTGCATTGTTAGTTCTAACTCAAAATTATTACTTGATTATTTCAAACATTCCATTGATATAGCTTAAATTACAATTCATTAATGAAACTCATATTCAATATCAATTGCCTCTGATAAATAAATAAACATTTATGAAAATACGAACTAGAATGTTCATAAACATTTCATTTATACATTTTCTTTTCATACTAAATAGCTCTTTTTTATAATAACACAATCGTGGACGACCTTTGATCCGTCGCTGTTGGTGCCGCGGGCCTGGCGCGCTGCCGCCGGGTGCCCGATGATGACGTCACGGTGGTCGGTGCCGTACTTGTACCAGCTCTGCGTGTCGTCCGTGCCCGGTTTGTGCGCAGGGCGTGCGTACGTGCGCTTAGAGTTGGGCGTCGAGCAGCGGTCCTCCAGCGACGAGAGACCTGCTCACCACCACATGCGAAAGTTCATTTGTAACACGAACGTTAGCACAGGTCCGTTCCAGAAAATCTCCTCTACTCTATACCTACAAACATACCATAGATCCCATACAATACCCAGCTCCGCTGTGCCCCCTTTGCAAAATCAAAGAACATGACACAAAACACCTCTTTAAATGCACTGAAATAGTAACCACACTAACACCCCTGGATTTGTGGACCGACCCTGCAGGGGCAGCAGCTCTGCTGGCCACATGGGAGCAGAGGCTGGCTGGCCCATAGCAGGTCTTGGGATACTGGGACCCGGGCCCTACAATCAAGAGCCTGGATGGGGTCGCCAACAACAACAACAACCTTCATTTATATCACATTTATTATCATTAAGGATCTTTTATTCGCATCAAAAGAAGTAGACAAAATGAGCGCAACAAAATAAATATCGAATACTATCAAAATATTACGCAAAACACCACAGACCCGGACAGACTGAATTACGAAACGTGAACCACAGGCAGTCAAATAAAACCTAGCCTTCCATAGTCTACCCTGCAGGCGCCAAACCAATGAAATCAGTTCAAATCCATAAAAGTCAAAGGCCTATGAGGCTACGCCGGGCTGCAGTCAGCCACAAACAGTATCAAAATATCATCTCATACAGTTAAAAAATCAGTCAATGAAACTTACAGGAGAAATAAATCGATAAAACTTAGCTTCTAGTTCACTTAAATAACTAAACTGATTCAAAATCACTATATATCAAGACCTCAGCTTTCAGATCAGTTAGTTGTAATTGTTGAACATTATAAATGGATAAATTCTAAATAGTTATTGCTGAAAAGTTAAATTTTGGTCCAAAATTATGCTAAAAATAAAAATAAATTATGATAAGGTCTGGGCCGCCTGGCTATACCTGCGGCCTTTCTCGCAGACTCGGGTCGCACCCCATTCGATCCATTCGATCCATTCGTCGCCACACTCAAATGTTCCCCCGCTCCCCTCCCCCCTGCGGCACGGCGAGGGGCCTCACCCCCTCCGGACCCCCCCGCGTGATCGTGTGCGAACCAGTCGCTCTGCTGCCGACTCTTGGCTGCGTTCGTTTGACACTCTGCCGAGCCGCGCGGGACGGCCGGCGCGTCGCTGGGCACGCACGGCGGGGCGGGGGCCGACGTCATAGTCCTGTGGGTGGGGCCTCGGGCGGTTAGAGGCTGTGGGCGGAGACTCAGGCGGAGATGTGGGCGGAGCGTCGAGTGGTTAGAGGAATCGGGCGATATGCCTGGCGTCTGCATCAGATAGAAAATTCCGATAAGATAGTCTAAAGCAGAATATAACTTTAGCAGGCATAGTACGCCTTTCTGTTCTTTTTGTAGTTTAGGGACCGTGTGCAGCACCAAGACTATATACAGTTCTGTGTAAGAAGGCCGCCACAGAACCGCTCCCCGTTCTTTAGTCGCCTTTTAAAAATCGCCCGGGAAGCTCTGGGCTGCAAAACAATTCTTTGTTCCCCGGCCTGCAGGTGCGTAGTACGCAGTGATGCCACTGCTAGGTATATATCACTAGATTTAGGGATAAGCCTATGTTAGAAAGTTGGGGATCTGATTTTTAATGCAATTCCTAGATATTAGGGCGTATTTTTTATAAAATGGTGCAGTTTATAATGGGAGCTGGGAATATTTTATCAAGAAAAGCAATCTAGGGATTTTTTCCCAAGATACCTAGAATCTAGGGATATTTTTCTTTGGTTCAATGATATCACAGGTAGTACGCCAAATTGATCGCTAGCCTAATTTGAAACGGGTAAGCGTACCATATTACACATGAAAATCGACTGTGGTGGCGTAGGCATTGCAACACGATTTTTAAAGGCTGAGCCAATTGCACTACATTAATTTTTAAAACTTTGCACAACGCTACGCTGGTTTTATCAGAGCTAAATTAATCCCCTGGTCGAGAGCATTTGATGCAGAAAAACGATTATTGCTCAGTTTTCGATTACTGCTCAGTTTTCCGAAGAGCTGATACGCCTACATTTTTCAGCTATCATAGAGGATAGCCTGACTTATAAACACAGGCCACGTCTACACCATTGTATGAGCATACTGCATGCATATGTCTGCACATCGACTGCTGTTTATTACAAAGCTACTTCAGCGTTCTGAGTTAGTACCTAATCGTAATACACCAATCCGAACTCAAGCGGTCATAAACACTACTCCTGAAATATAACTTGAGAGGCCTAATTACATTATTTATTCCAACAAAATTACTTTAGCCTACAATAATACCTTGTGTATTTAGGAGCGGTCAGTTATTTCAAGAAAAAATACTTTAGCTTAGAATAATACCTTAGTGTATTTAGGAGCTGTCAGTTACTGACACATTGATGACTACATTACCCATAATAACCCAATATAACCAGACTTACTACCATTGAAATGCTAAAATAATGTAGGCCCTAGCTTAGATAGCCTAGCTCAACAACGTGCCAAAGTTCAAATAGACTGAACGGGCCGAAATCTGCCCTGTTGCTTCTAGCCAACGGTTCTTTTTAATAAATAGCGTTAGGTTACATAGGAGCATGCCGACTCCACAGGGACAACGTGACGTGTGCCCCGTTGTACTCTCAAAGTACCGGGGCAAAAGCATCAAGCTTGCTCCAGTACTTTGAAAAGGTGGTAGCCTAAACTGGCAGAAACACATATCACTTATCACCAGTAGGCCTAGGCGGCAGTGGTCAACGCCGTAAGCTACAATTTACTGTTTATTTGAATATACTCCCGAGTCCTCACTATTTTATAAATTATCTTTGCTTGAATGAACAAAACTTTGCTTTCTAGGCTAGTTTTCTATGTCGTTGACATTTTCTTTTTTTTTAACCTTTCTCGTGTATTTTTGCCCCAGTTGTCGAAACTGAACACAGGTACAATTATCTTCATTCTTGCTGATGTCACTAAACAGACCCCTACTAAACAGTAAACACAGCTATAGTGCATCCATGGAGTCACAAACTGGTTGTTGAACTAAACATTGCACAACACGATTGACTGAACGTCAGCTGTCAGCTTCAGCAACAGAAAAACAGAAAATGATCAATGATCAAAACACTCTATATCGGTGTTGCCACTCCTAGTGCTTTTCCACTAGATTTAGTGATTTTTTGATCCATCTAGTGGTCCAATTACAAAAAATGATCTTTACACCCTAAATCATTCTTGTGGTTTATCGTGAGCCGTCAATCTTTTTTAACGTCTAAATTTTGCAAGCGCAGGTTTTCAAGGTCATTTTTTCTATGAAAAGGGTCGTCTTTGAAAATGAAATTATGATGCAATTCGGTAGGGAGTTGCCTGTAGAAATGGAAGTTAAAAATATGGTGATTAATGACCTTTCGCATATATTTCATATCGGAGACTACCTTTTTCACAGAAAGGATATTTACACTTTCTTTAGTTTATTGCAATAATCCAGAAAAATCTACAATAAGATTTGCACACAAAAGACACAAAAAAATCCATAGTTGGTGCCAAATTTAAGCAAAAAATGTAGAAAAACCCATAAATTGCTTTTTGGTCGAACTAGTGATTGATGGTGATTTTTTTATTCATTTAGTGGCTTCTAGTGATTTCTTGACTGGTTTTTTCTCAAATCTAGTGATTTTACATCCGGCTTGAGTGGCGACACCGCCCTACAGTGTCTACACAATGTTCTCTTCACTACTAAGGCTTACCTTGCCATTAGGCTACGTAACCAAGCAATTAGCTAAACATTATAGGCTTCTGATAATAAATTAGCATAGCCTAAGCCTTACCCAAAACACAAAGAGTACTTTAAAAAAGTAAAACTGATTCCTATACAACACACAAAACAAGCAGCAAATGTTTCACCGCATGCATTGCAATGCATATTTACATGTGCATTAAATGTGCATGCATTTTAATCTGAGAGCCATGATTCGCTGTGAATGCGCATGCATTAAGTCTGAGAGTTGCTGTTTTGGGTGCAGTTCAACTTTGAAATAGAGCTTACAACGCACAGCACACTGCGACAGTAACACATGTCAAGCTATGGTGCCAGTTAACATTTATAACCACAGCTGCCCAAGTGTTGACAATGACTCAAAATGTAAGCGGCTGTACCGCTGCTATGACTTGATTGCTAGCATGTGTGCCGGTGAGAACGCGCTTTGTAGAACTACTACAGTGATTCAATGGGTTCAGCCACCCATGGCATACATAACATAGCCGGTCTGGAGATTCAAACGAAACAGTTCAAAAACTGCGCAGTGACTTTCAATTACTTTGACTTAAAGACACTTGTTGAATGGTTGAGTGAGTACAATATGAGCAACTGCAGCCGAACCAACTACAGTTGAATGTCATACAATTTAAACGTTTCTGCTCAAGCCGCCAATCCATTCAAGACCCACGCGTGCAATCATGTTAAGTGCATCGTCTACCTTATCAATGAACAGGAAATATCTATAGACTAGCCTTGTAAACTAATAATAAAAATGTTGGCAAATAGATCGAAAAATAGACTAAATATAGGCCAACATCCATCGCGCTTTAAGGTTTTGCATCAAGTAGCTCTTTGCACAAGGAATCACGCTCCAACACGCATTATGAATAGAATATCTGTACGACCTAAGTAAGGGGTAAGTTGAAATACATTGATCAATAGATGTTTTTACTACTATGCCTGGTTTCATTATCAGCTGTTATTTGCATGCAATTTGTGCAATGTTGTTTGCACATAAGTTGTGCAATGTTATTTGCACATTATTTGTTAAATGATGTATTTATTTACAAATTTATTTGAATCTATTAACCTGTTTAAATATCCTTTGATTCTTAACAAACTTCTCAAAGTAAACTCTAAGCAATGGCTACTACGTGTACACTGCATCGTTCCTCTGTCTAAGTCAGACAAACAGGAGGAGTTATATCACAACAACTAAATATTATGAATATTTTCTGAATCATTCTGCAAATCTAAATAACATGAGAGTATCGCACCCAGGGAAATGAAAAAACTATCAAAGTGAAGTTAAAAACATTGTGGTTTTGCAAATAGCACAAAGTATTTTTTAAAGTAGTATAGGCAAGACATATTACAAATATACAAAACGCGACCTTGATTGACTAATGTCCAATAAGCAAGAACAAGATTTGTAAATATTACCGTAGATTAGTCATTATTGCTATTAGGCAAAATGATAACAGTGGCTTAATTTTTTGAGAGAAAAAATTCATCAACAGTAAGCTTACTAAATAATTGCAATAGTCCAATGATCGGTCTTGATCTCAGACCCTAGGTCTTAATTTTTCAAGACCGTGACCTTTTGAAAATACTCTAGACCAAGACCGTTACCTTAACTCAGAGGTCTCAAAAACAAGTCTGACATCTTGACACTGAGATCCGGAGCCCAAGACCGATACCTTGACACGTAGGCCTCGGGACTTAGACCGAGACCCTCGAAAAACAAACTCAAGTGCAGTGGAGTCTCAAGACCTTGATTTCCACAATACTTCAACTTCAACTTCTCTACTGCACTCCACCCTAATGGATGATTATTTTCAGGGCTGACGAAATTAAGCACTTTTGCCAAGGGTGCACGAAGTGACTCAAAATCTTTTGCCGCGGCTGGGGTTCGAACCGACGCTCTGCCACACTCGTAATCCGAAGTCCGCGTCTTACACAACTCGGCCACAACGCTTCCGCAACACTACAACACTGCTATTTGACAATTTCAAGTTTTGATAATCACATCTAGCCCCCCCCCCCACCCCCCCCCTACTCTCTCTTTCTGTACATCGCAGGGTCTGAACTCTGTGCTGACCAACATGACGAGACGCTCAGATAGCATAATCAGTTGTCTGACCATGTCGCATGGGTCTTCGCAACTGGGCCTCAACTTGAGGCCCTCAAGTATGCTAATGTGTTTCTGCTTGTGGGTCAGCTCACAGCCTCACAGTCAGTAATAATGCTCAGAGCCTCGGACGGACTGATAGTGCGCGCTATTACACCGCTCCGGGCGGCTGCAACTTGTTGGTATTGGATGCAGTTTGGAATTTAATTACACCGATGATCGACAGTATACACGACAGTATACACCTAGAATGCATAAAATTCCTAGATTCTGTTCACTGATCCACGCAATGGGGAGAATGGTATGGCAATACGATTCAGGATTGATCAATCAGTCACTGGCCTATTCACTTTTGTTCCGTGAAGCCCGCAGTAAAACTGGCATTTATCATAACCAACCGAAATTATTATTTCAGTTCGAGCGGCTATTTTGGTTAAACGATACACGATGGAGACGGCTACTTTTGTGTGTATTTTCTGTGTCAATAAAAAACTCAAATGTGATCATTTGTTACGCAGCTTAGCTCTTGCAGCATGGGCTAACGACTATAGGCTTGAAGAAAATCAATCAATTTACAGGTAGAAGAGAAAAACAGCCCGATTAGCAAATCGATCAAGCAATTTTTGTTGTTGATTAATTATCAGACAATGTCATTGGCTAGACAGAGCTCTGGAGATCTATAGTAGCATAAACAAGAATACCAATCGATTCAATAGGCTCAAGCAGACTGGCATCCAGGTACAAGCTTCATCAACTAAATCCAGTGGCAGGGCGACTCGCGAGGTGTTGCGGCGCTCCGGGGCAAGAGGTAGGTTTTAGGGCACCACCCCCTCCCCAAAAGATCTTCCCCAAGGCACTCGCGAGCGAGGGGGGGGGGGTGCTGACGGACATGTTTTTCTCCTGTGCAGGATTTTCATTTAGAAATGGAACAAGGCCATATCATCATAGTCCATAAGTTACAGCCTTTAATGTACAATTTAACAATTGCACAGGGAATATTCGCGAATGGTTCAGAAGTCCACGATTACAAACCGTTAACATGTTAACAGAAAATGTCCGTGCAATAATCAATAATTAAGAATTTTAACTATAGAATAACTTTAAATTGTTCTAAATGTAGACCGACTAGTTAGGCAACTTCTACATGATAAATTGTACGGTATAGGTTAATTAAACTAAGTTATGGATATGTAACAACCGAGCGCTGCAAAGTTGCTACAGAAGCTATACCTACATGTTGTTAACCTTGAAGAGGTACTCTAAATAATGCAAAATAGATCCGAGACTCGAAGTCTGCCGCTAAGCACTAGGCTTAGATCTAATCAGTTTCTGTGCAGATTGTACAATATACAGGATCTAGTAACCTTTACCTGCAGTATATAATGAATGTTATTGACCTATGACTTACAATACTAGAGAACTACTACGCTGAACCAATTTTAGGCCTATCACCTGCTATTATACCAACATGTAGTCTACAAGTTTTACTCACTTGCTCAAAAACTAAATATTTATATTTTCTTCTTAATAAGTAAGCGTCTTTCTCAAAATTTTTGCTTCTGCACCGTGTAGCCTACCGATATTGTAGCCTACCGGAGAATAATTTGTCAGCCAAGAAATTTGACAAATACAACTATGAAAGACTAGTAGGCTAGTAGCCTATTATCGCCTATCACGAATCACGTGTAAAGAAAACGATTTAACAGCAAAGGACCGATCAATGCCATCAAAATGCTGTAACCTACTTACCAGTTAACGGTTCCGAATATATTTTCATCCAAACACTCAGGACGTTCGCTTTAAGTCCATGAATCGTTCGTACACTGACAACGATTAGGCTGGTATTGTAGGCCCAATGCCGACTCGCCACGTTCATTTGCCTATCAATGGCTGGGCGCGTCGAACGGTTAATATTCTAAAGGCTATATTACAAAGAGAGCTGCATACACAGGGGTGTTCACGAATAAACCTAGTCCCCTTTTACTGTTTTCACTAATTAAAGGAAACCAATAATAACTCTTTCTCCAATCTCAAACTGGAATCATTAGCCTACTATGTAAGAAACTTACAAAATGGCTGCAGCACTCTAACGTTAAGCTACTGTTCACCAGATCAAACTTCTCAAAATAACTTTTAAAAATCAAGACTGACCTTTTAAACTGAACGAAATCACACAAACTTCGTAATTTCAAAGCGGAACTTTAAAACTTGGCTGCAAACGATAAAATTTATATTTAAGCTTCGTTTACTGCAGAGGCATTAAAAGGTTATTTTGGGAGCATAGTCCTGCAATGTCAATAAAATTAATTCACTAGGTTACTCAATGGAGTCTAGGCAGCACAAACTTATCCCGCTTAGCATCGTAAAAAGAAAAATAATTATGTGAGTTCATTTAACTTGTTCACGGTGGTAGGCTGCGTAGCTGCTAGGGGCCTATCTAAAGAACATGGAGCCTAAGAACCCTCGGGAATAATTCAATAAATTCATAGACCTGTAGGCCTTCAACTAGGCGACTATCTAGGCATATTCTATTCATATAAGCTGCTATCAATCACAAAAATTAATATTAAGGCCTATAGGCTAACGCGCCATTTGACCCCTCTTGACCCCGTGACCTCCTCAGCGGTTGATATCATAGAATGATCGCACGCCCGTATCGAGCATGCGCGAACCGGCTCAGTGCTTTGTACAGTCATACCTACCACGCCAGCCAGACCGATAGACTCTGCACACTAGACTGCCGGTAAAACACAACCAGGTGTGCACTGCAACGGGTGTGCCTACATTATCCTCACCCACAATTATCCTCCTAATATCTCTCGAATAAACGCTGCTGCGTGATTCTTTCGAAAAATACGTCTATTATAGTTTTCTCTTGGGCTAAAGCCATTAACAATATTTTAAAATTATTTTATAGATCCCGTAGGAAAACCTACCAGTATCGTGATCTATCAGCGGGGTGGGGGGGGGCGGGGCAAGAATTTTAGCAAGGGGGCAGACATTTTTTGCCCTGTGGACACTTAGCCTACACTTTTCCCATCATATGGACCTCACGAGCGGGGGGAGGGGGGGTGAGGGTTCTGACAAAATTTTTAGAACCTGTTCTGATCAGTCATTGTCGTTTATACAGCACTGTGTCTCATTCTCACCACAAAGCAGCCAAAGTGGATACATCCTTATCTGCCTACAGGGAGCCCGGGGGGGGGGGGGAGGTAGAAAGCTTTATTTACAGATAGCAAGAGGGGGGGGGGGCAAATGTTTTCATTTTGTCAGAGGATAGAATTTATTTCCACAAAGAGCAGGGCAAACACCATACGTTGATGTTTAATTTTCTGATATCAGGGGGACCAAAGTCACTCAGCAGGGGTGGCATTGACCTCCCCCTGCCACCCTCGGGCCCCCCACACCACAGGCCTGGGCCCGTAGTCCAGGCCCGTAATAGTATATAAATTTTTCCTTAGGCAGTAGTGTGTTAGAGTGCGTCCGGGAACAGCCCCCCGGTTAAAAATTAATTAAGAACGTGATTAAGTGGTCCCCTGTGCTAATTAGGTTAACAAGGTGGCGCCGAAGTGGCGTCCAAATTTGAAAAATTTGTCGGGGAAACGATTGTCTTTTTAATTTGTGTGTTTTGAGCCCCACGCTGTTTTGAAAAAATGAGGGATTTGCCCCCCCCTTCCCCTCCCCCTTCCCTCCCCTTCCCTCCCCTGCGCCGTGTTTGAAATTTGTTGTTCATAAAATCCAACCGTAGTGTTATTTATAATTGTGAAGATTATGACACAGCGTAATTTTGCGACATGGTAGAGTTCGTAACAACAGACATAGGCTAAGTTGTAAAATTGCATGGCTTGCGCGTTGTAAACGTTAGAAGAACCAAACAAGGTAGACAGCTGGAGATATTTGACGATGGAGTACTTTGAATTAACTTGCTAGAAATTTATTAGTTGGTAGCCATGTCATAGGAACACTATTGTTTTGAGCGAATGCACTGTAGAATGCCTAAACCGGTATATATTTTAACCATTTTAACAAAGAAATATTAGAAATTGTATGTTTTTAGACCAGCATGAAGTCTAGTGTAGCAGAGCTGACATTAGCTGAGCTGAGCAGACTGATGGTCATGCAACAGTTACACTTTGCATTTTATTTGAAAGAGGCCTGTTAAGCACTGAAGCGATAAATGTGTGTCACTACTGTTTACAAATTGAAGAGTGCTGGTTTTAGGCAAACTGAACAGTTTTCATACAGTATATTTTGAAACCGGCTGTGACCATGGATGCGATGAAAATGAAATTGACAGGAAGCGCTGACCAGCGCTGACAGGGCATCGCGTATTGGTGGTATGAGGTGGACAGTGGGCTACTTGAAATGTATTGCAGGGAGAGAGATGGCATAGGCGTGTTTAACCTGTTGGGTTATTGCAGATAAAAAATTGAGGGGACCAGCGTTGGAGAGCTGTGTTTGACGCGGCGTGTTTTTAGCAGTTAGGAATTTGAGGGGCTGATTTGCAAATGAAAGGGACGTGATTA